>NDGN011480762.1:0-27285 GCA_002564285.1 Tympanoctomys barrerae
AGCAATCAATCACAAACTCCAGAGGCTGCCCTAAGACTGCATGAGGCTTTGGGGGGACACCTATACACAAACCATAAGCATGGTGGCACACACCTGTATTCCCAGGACTTGCAAGGCTGAGGCAGGAGAGTTGCAGCAAGTTTGAGGCCAGCCTGAACTACAAGGCAAGACCCTGTCTCAAAAAAACTAACTAATTAAATAGCTATCTAAGTAAAAACCCAAAGCAAATATGATAAAATGATAATGATTTTAGAAGTTGGATGGGAGGTATATATACTTTTGTTATATCAGGTTGAATTTCTTCTTTTTTTTTTTTTTTTCAGAATCGGGAATTGAACTCAGGCCCTTGTGCTTCACAGGAAAGCGCTTATTCCACTGAGCCATCTCCCTGGCCCCAGGTTGAATTATTTCAAAAAATATTTATATATTTAAGATAAAAAGTACTAATATATAGCAACATTAATTCAACCTCACAGAACAGATTGCAAAACACCAGTGAAAATTTTTCAAATAACGTAACTTAATTTCAATATCATATTATATGAGTGGAAATATGAAGAAGTAGTAATTGAACATAATGAAATAATGGGTAATTTGATAGCATCCTTTACTTTCCAGTTTCCATAATGTATACATATTACTTTAGTAATCAGAAAGAACATTTTTAATTTTAACCTCTAACCTATATCTTAAAGTAATTCCAAAATGTATTCATGCTGAGTGCCCCAGTTCCAGAAGGCTGGTCAGTTTCCCAGGCAAATGACTGTGAGTGAATTACTCAGAATATTTTGTTATTATTATTTGCACAATGTAAAGATAAAAATAGCTTATTTTAAAATATTTTCCCGTTTCAGTTCTCTAGAAAAAGGATCCCAAGAAACATATTGAAAATTGATGCTTTATTGAAGGGGACAATGTAATCTCGGCCGGCAAAAATTAAGTGTGGAAAGAGGGAGACAAAATGCCGACAGTGCTTTGTAGAGTTGGATACAAGTCCACGGGAACTCACAAGCTATTGGTCAGACACATAGAACTTCACTGGCCCATGTGGAGAAATTACCCTCTGGGAGGAGAATTTATTTACTGTCTACATCCTGTTCTGCCACCTGAGCAGCCAGATTCCAATCCCCCCACCCCGTGCTTCTTCCGGTTCCAGAAATGACAGAAAAGAACCAAAGTGTTGATGCATCTGAACAATGGGTTCTGGGTGCCAGAGTGGCTAAGGCTGCCACCATGGAGGGTGTCAGAAAGGCCAAGGAGGAAGGAGCAGTGACCTTGGAGGAAGGTAGCCAGCAGTGTTAGAAGATGTGGCCACTGTGACCAGGTTGGGGATGACCATGAATTAGCAGTTGACGCTAAGTGAACCCGGTAAAGTCCATGAATGGACCCGATACTACAAATCCCTGTACAGTCAGAGGTTCTGAAAGCCTTTCACGATCTTCAGCACTTATCCTCTGAGAAGCTGCCCTCATTGCTCCCCAGGAGGAGACATGTACTCTAGTTCTTCACAGCATCAGCTGCTAACTCTCTTTATAAAAGACGTAAGGTAAGGAAGCCATGCTGCTGGTTATCATTACAAGTCTCAGTGCTTAATAAAACTCAGTAACTCTTTCCCCTCCCAAGAATTATGGAATCACCCTGTCCAGTTAATCCCATAGTCATGTGAATTGTCATAAAGTCCCACCATGGCGTGAATTTATCACATATACAATAAGAGAATTATCATAATACTTTTGTCATAAAATGGGACTCAAGGCCTGTGGCAATGTTGTGTGGGTAACTTATTGATGGACCAGATATTCTTTAAGCATTGAGAATTGAAGAGAGGGAATGCAAACCCCTAGCAGAATATTTATCAGTTTTGATAAGGAGAAATAACTTTGTTCTTTTTTAAAAAAAATTAAATATCTTTTATTTCTTTGTGTATTTGGTACAGGATCTCGCTATGCAGCACAGACTCGTAGCAATCCTCCTGTCTCAACCTTCTCGGTGCTGGGATTACAGGCATGCTCCGCCATTATGTTCTTTAAAATACAACTGCTAAGGTACCTAGCTGGTTTCTGCAAAGAATGACTCTATAAGGTCCTTGTGCTGGATGGTTAGACGCTGAACTGTGGCAGGGGCTAAATCAACCTTGTTGAGAAGGAACGCATGGAGCTGGGTCCATGTTTTACTTCCATTCCATCCTGTTGCCCCTTCTCCTCACAGCCTCATGCCATGGTGATCACTCTCTGTTACTGGGTGACCATTCTAGGAACAGCTCATTACAGCCACCGTGTTGTTCAGTACCTCTCTGCAGCAGAGGCTCTGTAGTGAATGTCAACATCACATGAAGGTATGCAAACTCACATTCATATTTCATAGACCTTCTTGTCCCTAATTTTCTACTCTTTACTTCAGGATCCAAGATCACCCACCAAGCCATCTGTCAGAGCACAGAAGTCAGGCATTTCTGTAGTCCAGGTCAGCTCTGTCTTCATGAAGTGAACAACTTCACAAGCTGCTGTGTATGGTTCTTCCCACCGCTATCCTTCAGGGTCACTCCTGAGTGAGGCTGTACCTCTATTGCTGGCTATAGCCAATGTATTACATGGATTGATCTGTCAACCATAGTTGAGCCCTTTGTTCCTCCATCAGTTTTTTTTTTTTTTGAGGGTTTTCTTTGTATTTTTTATTTTTTAATGTATTTGGTACAGGGTTTCATTACACAGCTTGGACTCCTTGTGATCATCCTATTTTCAGCCTCCCCAGGGCTGGAATTACAGGTATGCGCCACCACACTGATCTCAGTGGCCAGCTCAATGCACTTGCTGTGCAGCATGTGGTGCCAGGGATCAACCCCAGTCCCCGTGCTTGCCTAAGTATGCATTCAGCCCATTGAGCTATCTTGCTGGCCCTTCTGCCAGTTGACTGAAGAGATGTTCTCAGGAAGTCATGGTGTGTACAGAGGGATAGGTACTGGTATCTTGGAAACAAGTAGTGCAGGTTCATAACTAATGGATTTATTCATGTCTGTTGCTTGAAGTGTAATTTCCATTATATAATATATTTATTGATTTTTTTTAACCCTGCTTTTTTGGACATGGTAAATCTTAGAGCACACAAATCAGGTGACTGAGAAGTCACCTAGTATCCCAAGGAAATGCACTCATTATCTCTGAGATACATGGCATATCAGAGTTATTTCAAACAGAAAAGATTTGTGTTGCTTTTGTTTGTTTTTGCTTTCTTCCTCCCTGTAGAAATCTTGGGCTGATTTCAGAGTTACAGGAGTCTGCCTTTCCTCCGCTCTATCCAGGCTTATCAGAGATGCCCTACAGTGTCTTTCCCCACTGTGGGTAAACCCAGCTGCTTTGGTCATGCTGGGCTGTAGGTTTGACCACACAACTTGGATCAGATTGTCTATGTTTTGTCTTGGCCCCAAGTGACTCCCAGCTTTCGAAACCACCCAATGGATGAGTCAAATCATTATGCCTGGATGAGGTTTATGCTGTCTTGAAATTGTCCCACCCAGCACTACCTCTTTTATAAGTAAGAGGCAGAAAACCATTTGGGGACTTGAGGGCTACTGGGCCAGTTCCCTAAATATAATTGGTGTTTACCTCCCACTCTATGGCATGCATGTGTTTTGTAAAGATTTCTGCTCACAAAATGGCTTGATGCTATCAACTCTGTGGCCAACCAGATAATAAGATGATCAGTGTTCCCATGACACTGTGTTCCCCTATCATAAAAGAAGTGTCTAATTCACATGGTCTATTCATCATATTTCCAGCCTTTGCCCTTTTCCTCAATACTCTACGGATATTCTGACATTTCCCTCTGGTTTCCGGTAGGCTATCTCAGGTAATCAGCAGGCTGGCTTCATGTTGCCCCTACAAGAATACTGGATTTTACCCAGCTCATAAGTGAGTGCTCAGTGTCATTATTATTCTTGTACAGTCTCATACTCTGTCCTGCTTGGTCTAACACCCTCACCACCTTAGTGCTTACCGATACACAATCACCACATGGTAGAATTCCTCTGGTGTGGGCTGCTCTTCTTGGAGTTTGTATTTCTTTATCAGGCTGGGTCGAGGCCAACACTTGGTTGCTGAGGAAGGAACAGTGGCTCAAAGGGAGACACATATTGAAAATAATGTCAGGTAAAGCCAGGCTAGTCCATGGTGTCCTGGAAAGTGCTTCTGCCCAGAGAAAGGTGTTTCTTTCAACTAGGAGGTTTAGCAGAATTTTAATTCAGGATTCTTGACTTACTCATTCAATCACCCAGCTGAGGTTTCACATATTCTTTCTTTATCAGAGCTTGGCTGTCAAGAATACCAGTCAAGCATGCACATTGAATGCTTTTGTGGTTGTTATTTTCAGCTCTGTTATGCTTATAATCAGATCCTGGGCCTGGTTTTCCAAGGGCCTTTTTGTGGTTGCATAGTACCTTTGAACATTTTCTTAGAGGTCCTTGAGATTACAAATTGCTTCTGTGAGCCTACCATTCTCTTTTTTGAGGATGTCAAATGCAATTACCTTACACCATCTGCATCAGTGTCATGTGTCCCGACCAGAAGCAGTTCTCTCCCACTGCCCTACCTTATGCCTGTTCCTCACTCCAATGAACTATAGACAAAAACATCAGTGGCTGTGAGGCCACCAAGTGTCTAGATGTGTTACCCAGAGCAAAGGTGTCCCTATTACCTTCATTGGGCATATGATTCCAAAATCCCATCCTGGTGGACTATTTTGTAGAAAATCTTTGAGATGAATCGTCTTATCAGGAGTGTGAGGCAAATCTTGTGTGGTAATACTATATTGTGGTATAAAATACCAAGGCTACAAGAACGAAGGAAAGAAAACTTGAGGCAGGGAGGATGGGAAAGCAAATACAAGATGGCTTATTATACAGCTGGCTTCGGTTTAAGGAAACAAGTGGATTCTATCAAGTGAGGTGTCTCCAGGAAATCCAAGTGCACGTGTCACTCTTCAGAACAAGTTTTGCAAGGGAGAAAGGAGGGGAGCCCCACTCTTCTTTCCCATCTCCCTCACTGATCCAAGTTGGCACAGCAGATTGCCAGGCTGTCACTCGGGAGTTGTGTCACTAGGTGTGGTAAATGGCTGGAAAAGCCAGATCTGCACTTGAGGCCACATATTTCACTTGAATAGAAAAAGGGGGCTGATACCTATCTTTTAAGTGTTTGATTGGGTTGGGTCTTGGTGGCCCACACTGCCATTGAGATGAGTGGGAAAGGGACAATGGCAATGGTTGCCAAAATGTCCCAGTAGGTCAGTGATCAGGAGCCCAGGGCCTGGTAGTACCTAGTGGAGCAGGGAATGTCTCGCCTCCTGTGATAACACTGCTCATAGTCACAGTACTTCCTGCTATCTAATCCTATCAAACATACATGGATTTGTTACTGTTAAAGAGAAAAGACAAAACAAAAAACTGTTACACACTCAACAAACAGATCAAGTATTTAAACCCAGTGCAGTATTTGTACCTGGGGCCAGACTGGCAGGCTTGGTGGCAGTGGTCCTGTGCCAATCTGACCTCAAAATGACAAAGCAAATTTTCTATTTACAGTATGAAATACTGTTTAGACCCATCAGCTAGAGGATCCCCAACAGTCTACTTTAGAATGAGCTACAACACATGGGGTGTGATGCAAACTAGACCTGGGCTGATTGCATGAAAGTCTTTTATTGAAATTGCTCCTAGTGAATCTCTGCAGCCCACCTGCAGAAATTATCATCATCATTATTATTATTATTTTGATGTAGTATTTTTATCTCACTGCTGAAATACTAGTCTTCACATGGAATCTCCAAGGTCATCCCCATGTAAACAATATTTTGTAAATGTAGTCTTTAAAGCTCAACTAAGCATTATGTTCTTTTATGAACTAAAAATAGTCACTGCACAAACCCCAGGACAAAGGGGAAGTAACTCCTGGGGAACTGACATTTGTACAAGCCTATTCAGATAGCAGGAAAATTTTTTAAGTTTTATGTGTGGCACCAGAGATACTAGTAAAAATTGTTTTGGCCTTGACTAATTCAATTTGAAGATCTGGCCCTGATCATATTTTATTATATAGTCAGTTGCTACTCTCTTGTTCACAAAGATTTTCAAGTATAAATAGAAACACAATGATCATATTTATCCAGGCACACAATCCTCATGTTTCTGGTGAGAAAATGAGAAATGCATCCCATTTTGCTTTTGCAGGCTTTTTTTTTACTATTAAAAAAGCTTCCATATGAACACAGAGGAAAAACTTCTATCTGCAAAACTTGAACATCAGTAAGGCAAAAGAATATATTTAAAGTGAAATGAGATACTTAATACTATCTATTATGAGACTGAGGAAAGGCAATATCGTTCAGCACCCCTCCACTTGTATTTCCTTGGTGCCTTTTTATCCCTGTTACCTTTGCTGTGTCCTAGGTAGTGTGACTGATGGTGACAGAGAGAAGAGCCATGCTCTGCCCCTAAGATCCTGGTGACGGGCATGGCAGCAGAGGACACTCCTCTTCCAACGGGGACACCCAAGACACACAGAGGAAAAAAGGATCAAGGTTAATGTGGTTTTTAACTACATAGAAACTCTCATAGAAATAAAGAAATCTCTCTTCTAAAGTATCAAGTAATTGTAAACAAACTAGAATGACTAAAATTGGCAAAGCCAAAGGCAGTCATGAGGGTATATTTAGTAATGTTTTAACAGTAAAATAGAATGAATGCAAGTTCCATGGACAGAAAATTCCAGAACTGGGAGGTAACTTTAACAGGTCACACAGTAATTTGAGAGCCCTGGATGGTAACAACTTAAAAACAGCTGCTTCATACATCACAAAAACAAAACTTCAAAATAAAATAAACCTAATACAAACCCTTAAAAACTCTGCTTAATAGCTTTTAACACAAAGACACAAACACTACCATGGAATTTATTTTTGCTTTATTTAACAATGTGGTTTACAAGGTTTTTTTCAAGTAAAAAGGTTTTTCTTTATTTAGAATAAAAATTAAAATATAACTCTGATATAGATTTTCATTTATTTACATGAAAACATATATACAGAATACCATCTTACAGCAAACTAACAGCATGCCTTCTGTCCTGCAAATTTCAAGACACCAGTTTTTCCCTTTTATGCACCAAAACACACAAGATATGAATCAAATTTCAATACAAACTATTGGAATGCAACACAATTAAAGGGCTCCTGACATTCACAACTAGGGACAGTTTATACTTCTAGAGATCATGCTAGCTTCCATTCTGAACAAGAAGTGAAATGATTACTTCTGCTGTAACTCAAAAAAAAATTGCCTCAAGTTTCCCATCTTAAGGTGGTTTCACAGCAACTGATTGTCCTAAAACTTCCCTTTTGCTTCAGTGCACTTCAGTTCCCATGAAGCGCGGTTGGTGCCTTGTTGTGACATGGTCTACATCTCACTGGTGCTGAAGGCTGGCCTCAGGCTACAAATCCAGTAGAACTCCAGCTCTGAAAATTGTTGGCATTGTTATTTATCACTTAAACTAGAGAGGCTTTAACCAAAACCCAAGACAGTGCCATATGTCAGCAATTAACAATTTTTAAGTAAAGGGTTCACAAGTAGAACAATTTGATTTTATCATAGCATGTTTCACATATCGGTAAGTCAGTCTGATAAAAGCTATGAGAATTAGACAACTTAAAATTATACCAAGTCAAAGGGAGTAATTTCCATAAAAGCAGAGTTAAGAGAATTACTAAGTTGTAATAGTTGCCAATATGAATATAGCTTTCTTTTATTATTCAGTTATTGCACGAAAGAGACACAGACAGAATGTATACCTTAAAAACTACACATAGCTTTATTTACTATTCTTCTTTCAAATAATTGCACACTCAATCACGGCTTTCTAAAGACACTGCCCAGTTGTATAAAGGAGAGGACTTTGGACTCAAAAGGAAGATCAAAAAATGGTACCAACAGGGACGGAGCATCATTTCTTGCTGTTTAGACCAAGAAACGTTTGGCTCATGGGTCGTGGCAGCATGGAGTGTATGTACAGAATCCATCTTCTCTGCCACAAGCAATAGGGACACAACACAACACAATCCTCCTTGAACACATTTCTAAAGAATATAGAGTAATTAGAGCCTAGATTCACCATCGTAACCCAAAGCAGCAATGATGTCAAACCACAACAAAGACCTTAACACTCCTTGCTTTGTTTTAGTCTTATGTACAGAAATAAATACAAAACTAGTATGAAAGCCCCTAGTGCTGCAACACTAAGAGAGGGACAGCTTTTATAAAAGGTGTTTGGTGAAAACTAGAAGACAAATTCAGTACTTGTCTCACAAAATTCTATGATAAATTAGGGAATAGACCGATCTTCAAAAGGCTGATCAAAATCAACCTTCTTGAGATTGTAGTAAAGGTCAGAAATGGCAGTGTGAAGGTTCGGATCATTTTAATTTATTGAGGAACAAATCAAAGTGAACACACAGGAAATGATCTTTGAATATGATCAAATAAAGTAGAGGGATCTAAGTAGCTGTACAGATCAAATACTATGAGTGACTCAAACTCTGATCAAAGGAATTTAATTTTTAAACTGACAACATGAGTTCTCCATGGAGCTCTGTGGTGAAGGAACTGCTGTAGAAAAAGCAAAGAAGTTTTGTAATGCCTGTAGTACCCTGTTCTTTTCAGGCTGGAATTTTGCTTATTTTTTTTCTGTAGACAGGATATGTGTCTACAACAGCATAAACAGAGTCAGGAAGTAGTTTGGGGGCAGAAGTGAGCAGTGGGCTCTTGTTACTAACACTGAAGTGACATTTCTGTTTCTTGGCTATACACACAGTGCTGGCTACAAGGTGCCTGCTCCAGGAGGTAATGAGTAGCACGATATGCCCTGCCCAGCTGTGTAAAAAAGAGGCCTTTGGACTCAAAGGATGATCAAAGAAATGGCACCATCCAGGGATGGGCAGCATTTGTTGGTGTTTAGACCATGAAACGTTTGGCTCATGGGGTGTGGCAGCATGGAGTATATATATATAGAATCTATTTTATCTGCCAAAGCAACAGGGACACAACATAGCACAATCCTCCTTGGACATTAGCTCTATCTTTAGGAAGGAAGCTAGGAGACAGTGAATGTAGAAAGAAGTGAAAACTACTTTATAGTTCTATCACAGAATGGATGCTGATGTCAAGAAGTATACCCACCGTGGTGGAATGCCCAAAGAAGCCACGTCCAGGGAGACACTGGCAGCTTACTTTGAATCTGCAAAGCTTCTCAGCTCTCTGTGAGGGCTGAGGAGAAGGCTCAGGTTGCCCCGTGCCTGGCACTCTTCTGCTCTGGGTGCAGCCGTTTCCTCGCTGCCATATGCATACAAAGCTGAAGTTCACAAAGTGGTTGACATTATCCAGGGAGAAAAATGAGTTAAACTGCAAGAATGAAGGCTAAGAACAGTCTTGGACATTTAGCGCCATGGGAAGGAAAAGGTTTCTTTCTTCCAGCAGTGGTGGCACATCTTGCTTGGGCTTGCTGACGTGCAGTGGTCTGGGTCTCTGCCGAGACTAAGGAGACTCCCGGACTGCTGATGTATTAGCACCTCTGCCTGCATGCCATTACTGGAGAGAGCACAGAGAAGTGCTCCAAGCACTTTTCTGATTCTCCAAGCACAATACCAGGCTATAGCTGCCTCATGTCCTCATGTTCACATCCAACACAGGAGAACCAGCTTAGATTGAAAAGGCCACAGTGAAGGATCATAAAGGAATGAGTACAGACAAAATGTCATAGATCTTGAAATGGGTATGCTTTCTGATGTTGGGCAAGTTAGCGCCACAGGACTGAGCATTTAAGGCCAAAAGCATGTGGCTAGAAGGCAGGGATAGGGAGGTGAGAAAGTCACATTTTAGGTTGGACAGGAGTTACATAACTGTAGGTCAACCATGAGTTGTCAGGACATTCCTATCCTCACATCACACAGGACAAGCGCCTCCCATTGAGGTGCCCAGTCAGATTCATTCCCTCAGACTACAGAAATCTGCTGTGGGGAAGACTATAAAGTTTCCACCACAAAACATCTGTTTTTCATGTTCACCTGCAGCTATTACAGAATGTTAAGCTTGGCATGAATAATACACGGGAACAGCTAATAAATCCATCACACCGTGTCATTGGAAAGACTGAGACTCTAATGAAAGAAAAAGATCAACCTAATTATACAAAACAAAGAACAACAAAAAGCCCATGTGTAAGGTGTCTCTGAGTGTCCACTTCAGTACAAAGTAAATGTTTGGTGTCCTTGTGACCATTTAAAAAAGGCAGCGAGGAAACCACCAAGTAGAATGGTCCTTCTGGGTTTGCATGCACAGGCTGAACCCCTCATGAAGCACACAGGTGAAGTGCAGGGCATCAAAGGCCACCACATCTTAGAGCCACGGATCTGCCTGCAGGTATCTTAGCTGATTTGACACTGGTGCCCAAGGGACTTCACAAGCAATTGCACAGATTCTGTCAGCTGCAGGACTCACTGGATGCTTCTTTTTGTTTCTCTCTCTCGCTCTCTCTCTTTTCTTTTTCTCCTTTTGGTCAACCTGAACTTTCCTTCCAGCATGGGTGAGAAGGAGGCAAAGGGAGACAGACGCCTGCCGCTACACTGCAAAAAGCTCATGCCCGTCCTAAGGGGCTGAGGTGCAGTGGTGAAAGGTGCCCGAGATCACAGGCTGGGCATGAGCGAGGCCACAGCGAGAAGCAGCTCGCTGCTCCCGGCAGTGCCAGGACACGCTCTGCTGCACTTGGCCAGAGCCCTGCATGCTGATGCGGGTTGGACACGTGTATCTAGGCCAGGCCAAGGGGAGCAGAAGGGATGCGCAGACTGGTTTGCAGCTACATGCTGCAATGATCCTGCTAAGGGGACGTGGCTAACTGATGAGCCGCTTCTTCCAAGTCGATATTTCCCTGTAGTAGTTACTCCTTGATCTGGTTACAATTAAATTAGGATACTGTGGTTTTTTAGTAGAAGAATCGCCATAGGTGCTCCAGCTTCAGTCACTTGGGAACCATTGTCTCATTACTTCCTGGTGCCAGCTTCCAAGGTTTCCCATTCTTCCTGAAAGGCACCTCTGAGGACAAAGGTTCACCACCGTGTTTTATAATGATACCCTCAAACGTGAGCTGTATCAGAGAAAGGAGCTGCCACCAAGATCCAACCAAAGTGATACACATGTGTCCATGGGTGAGGCATCTCTACAAATATGCCTGAGAAGGAGAATAGCAAAAAAATACCAGCAAGGGATCATGTATCTTTCTTGGTCATATTTCAGAGGATGTCAACTTTGCCCAACTAACTAAGTTGAATGTGGGCCTCAGTTTAGGAGACCTTACTCAAAGGAAGCTGCCTGGTTTAGGGTGGGAGAAAGGCGAAATGTGGGCATAAGAAGAAGCTCTTCCTATGCCTGGCAGAGTCTGATGCAGGACTGTAATCCGCTCCCCTGAAGTCATGGCTGTGGTGCTTCACTGTGCTTTAAAAAGATGGAAACATCAAACAGGCTGGTGAGTGAATGAGGTCCTCGGCTTCTGGTTTTCTGGTGATACATAGTGGATACACTATTTCACATATCCCAGAAAAATAAAAATATCAGTCCTGAAACCCTTCACAAATATTAAACTGCAAAGGTAATGGGCCACTTTTGGAGAGGATCAGTTGGCATACTGGGCATAGAAAGCCACTTTAACTCTCTCAATCTGATGACACAGCTTGATGGCGGGCCCCAGCTTCAGTTCCATGCACTCCTGCACAGTCGGAAGAGTCAGCAGGAGGAGCGCCTGGCCATCGATGTCCTGCCAAAGATACAGCCAGATTAGAGAAGAGGCAGTGCACACCTGGGGAACACATGCATCACACACCTGCACCTTGGGACCATTTCTGTGCCGGGGTGCTGTTTTGGGAGAGAGCTGACAGAGATACCAAACTTGGCTGGATGACTGTCTAGCCTTCATGATAATAAAAGCTTCTTTGCCAAGAACATTTTGGCTACTCTGAACTCCACAGGACTAGCCTACTGTGGTAGGTACCAAGGGCTGGACCAAGTGGGGTGTAACCAGATTCATTTTCCAAGCTTATTGTCTCTTCCTGGGAGAGCAACCTCTCCCCACTAAGCCAGGTGCTTCCTATGCTAATGTGACCACCAGGAAAGAGCTTGCTACTAAAAGTAAAAGCACTTGCTCTTTCTAGCCCACGCCTGACATTTCATAATCAGGAGGTGTGAGATGATGCTAAAGACATATATGCCAGCTACCCAGCATGCTTTTCCATAGAGGAAAACACCACACACACACACACACACACACACACACACACACCCCACTATGTGTGTCACACCTGCCTAAGTGACTTGAATTTCCCCATTTTGCTACACACATGTGGAGATGGCCACATTCTATGTTCCTATACCCTCACAGGGTATTATTATTATATTATACACAGGGTGATTATAGCTGAAGAAGCTACATGGAGAGTACACTAAGGGGTCTAATTGGAAGTGAAGCCAATAGAGTATGCCAATCTGACGTCTGAAGCCATGTCTTTGGGAGGAAGCCTTTACTGCAGAAATGCTATAACACTGGCAGCTTCATGTGTGCATCTGTAGAATAGATCTACAGAATGGGTTTACGATGCACACGTATTGACAAAGGGACACAAAAAATATGAAAAAACAAAGTCAAATGATGGCCCCAAAGGAACACAGGAACACTAGAAATACAACTCCAAAAGAAAGAAATTCAAGAACTGCTTGAAAAAGAGTAGTTCTAATGAAACTCAAAGAAATGAGAGGCACATACAGACAATTCAATGAAATTAGGAAAACAATTCATACGCAAATGAGAAAATCAATCAGTGACAGAAATCATAAAAAAGAACTAAAGAAAAATACTGAAGCTGAAGAACTGTAATACAGAGGACAGTCCTATTAACACATCAGATCAAGCAGAAGGAACTTCTGAATCTGAAGGCAAATATTTTTAGATAATCTCAGATGAAAAACAAAAAAAGCATTGTTAAATTCCTATTACTTTGTTTAAGGAAGTTTTGTACTGTTTTGATTTTTTTAAAAAACCTATTTTGTATTCTTTAAAAAACAAAAAAAGTTCAATCCCCAGTTCCACAAAAAAAAGAAAAGAAAGCCACCAAAACTTATGCAACACCATTGAACAAAGAATATTCAAAGAATGGGCCTTCTAGAAGAAGAGAAGGGAAAACACATAGAAAAATCTACTTGAGAAATAGTGGCTGAAGACTTCCCAAGTTTGGGTCAGAATATGGATGTCCAGGTCCAGGAGACCCAGAAGATCTCCAAGGGCTATATTACAGCAATCTGTCCAAAGTCCAAGCTGAGTGCCAGCGAACCAGATCATGGCATAGCACCTGCCTAGCAAGTACAAGGTCCTGAGTTCCATTCCTGGTACCAAAAACCAAGCCAAAAAAACCAAAAACCAAAAACCAAAAAACAACAACAACAACAACAACAAAAAAACCCTGAATATACAAAATTGCAAAAACAGTGAAAGAAAAGTGCCAAGTCACACTTAAGTGAACCCCTTTTATCCTAACTGTGCCATTTCTCAGCAGAAATGTTATGGGCCTGGAGGGAATTTAACGACACAGTCAAAGTTATGGAAGAATAAACAGCTTACCAACCAAGCACTGCACCCAGCAAAGCTGTGGTTCAGAAATGAAGGCAATATGAAGAACTCTCAGGACAGGAACACACAAAATTTGTCTCCTACAGACAGGACTTGGGGAAGAGACCTAAGGTGTCCTAAAACCAGCAGCAAAATGAAGATAACTGCCATGGTGAGCACGCATGAGTGCACGTGCACACACACACACACACACACACACACACACTTACATTTCCATACTTACACTGCCAAGAGAGAGGTGCTAACCCTTCTAGGAGTACAGCTAACCTGAAGCCCATACCAGAGAGATAGTCATTAAATGATCATTATGTTGAATTTGCTCCTGGAAGAAGGGGATAAAGACTTATCCCCAAGGCCCATGAGCATTCTACTGCACTTCTGTCTCTTCACTAGCTTGCTTCCTGTAATCACTTGTTTTACTCATAGGGGTGTCTTTCATTGTGCTATATTCCACAGGAAACAGCAGCCCAAATAGACTGTAGGAAGGATCAAGGTAATGATAAAGATCAGTGATAGCATAGCAGCATAAATTCAACTCACCGTGGCACAGCTTCTGCCACTCAGAAAAGTTTTACAGCCAGAGCAGCCCTAAGTCACAAGGACTAAACAGCTACTTGACAGCACACAAGCAAGTGTTTCAGACATCATTTGTCACTGAATTTCACACGAGGAGCTAACTTTCTTAACTAATGGTTTATTTAGCTGTCTTACAAATATCTAAAGCAAATGTTACCCTTGTGAACACTGGCATCAAGAGTAAGAATGATTTATCACCTGATCAAGTTCAAAGGACTGATGTTGAGACAACATAATTTATTATCTGATCAGATTCAAAGGCCAGTCTGGCCTAATAAACACAGCAGCAATAAAAATTAAGTATTTACTTAATGTTTGCGTAAATGCATAAGCACTTACAATTCATTACTTTTAAATTACAGATGAGCACCAGCTATGAGGGATGGAACTCCGAGCCATGTCTCAACAAAGACTCATGTGACCTTATCAAACTGGAAAATAAACAGATCAATCAGAGTTGCTGTGACAGGCTCCTGGGCAGAGTGCTGCCATCGAGAGAGAGCTGCAGTGCACACGCTAGTGCTTGCTGACAGAGGACCAAGGAGGAGGCCTTGAAGGCCCGGCCTAAGCTCCACCCAGCTCCTCTGCTTTCATGTGACTCTTACATAGGAAGAGAGGAGGAGACTGAGCGCTAATTCAAGTGCACAGACAGGTGCATGTGTATGCGTCTGTATATATATATGTTCAAAATAAAAGTTCACATCCAGATCTCCAGATAGAAACTGGAACACAGCCATCTCACTCTCAGTCTTTCATAAAAAAATTCTGGGGGCTTTGTCCACAGCTGGGCAGCCTTGGTGGTATAGACCTTGAGCATAAATGTAGAGCTTCTAGAACTGTAAAGACCACTGATTCCTTCCCAGATAGCCAAAGCACTTATCCTGGGGATGCTACAGCACCTTAAAGCAAACACAGGGACATGTTGGCTTCAGGAAGATGGAGAGTTTGGCTCACTTCAATAAACTATTCCAGGGTGGGCAACAAGATAACTCAGTGGACTAAGCACCTGCTTAGGCAAGCGCAGGGACCAGGGTTTGATCCCTGGCACCACATGCCGTGCTGGCCCTGCTCCCAGGTGTGCAGAGCTGGCCACCGAGTCCTGACATGGTGCTGCACACCTGTAATCCCAGTGTTGGGGAGGCTGAAAACAGGAGGATTACTATAAGCCCCAGCTACACAGTGAAACTCTGTACCAAATTATTTTTAATAAATAAATAAATAAAAATTAGAAAAAAAAACTATTCCCAAACATGAAGTACTTACATACTGGGATAAATGTGCTAAATAACGGAAGTCCTGTAATTTATTGTATAGAAGTGATCACAGCGACTGTCACTGTCAAGCATATAGCATGACCCTGAGGTGTCCAGGAGGAACAAAAAATACAAAAATACTTCCTGGATGTAATCACATAAAATATGCCTGAAACATTGGCATTAAGTGCTATAGCTGCCTAATTGTTTTCCAAATCTGGGAAAGAGGATATACTCTTTTCCCCAGGATATGATCCCCAGATACTGCTGGAGAACGGCGCGGGGTAGCCCATGTAATCACTCTGTCAGCACCATGGCCCTGCTCCTGTGGTCACCTTCCAACCTCCCAGCCACTGCCCACTCTAGAAGCCTCCGTTCCAAACACATTTCATATTTAACAATCCACACAGAAAACTGGCCTCTGCTTTTGTGGAACTGAAGAGGGATTCCCAGGCCTGCTGTAATTGGCAACAACTTTCATGGCTAAGGTCAGTAGTGTTTCTTCCCTATTTTCTCTGTGTACAACTACGCCTTCTCTTCTGCCTGCGACACCACTGCTCTGTTCTCTCCTGTGCAGCTGCAGAGTGTGCATTTGTCTGCAGGCCCCAGTCAAGTGTAAGCACTTAGGATGTGGGCTCTGTGCCATCTGTGTTTCCAGGCAGCTTTTAATAAAGCACCTTGCACTCAGAGGTCAGCCTATCTTCTTGTTGAAATGAGAAGTTTTATACATAATTGGGCATAAAGAAATAAAGGGGCTTATCAATTAGTAATCCTATCTTGATTCAGAAAAGCTGATCATCAGAAAGTCTTTTTCCACTCATTAGCAGGCACAAGGCAAGCCCATAAGTGCACACTCAGATACTGGGTGGCGTGAAGCTGAGCAAGAACAGGATAAGGAAACTGGGAGGTTTGCAAGAAGCATGCAAGACAGCAATACTACACGCAGAGCATCAACGAGCATCCTCAGATTTCACAGGACTGGGGTTTCCAACATGGAGAGCTCTATTACAATGATGTATTTGAACCTTCTGTTTGGAAACTAGATAAGAATTATTAACAAGACTGGGCTCGGGGGCTCTGAGCACTTTCACCAAGGCACAGGCATGTCTATCACAGGCCAACTTAGCAATCTGAGAATAAGCTTTAACTGGAAACTTTAAAATGGCATTGGTTAAAAGGTGTTAAAAAGAGCTAACAAGCTAACAAAGGCGTGTGAGTGATAGGATAACTATCGAATTTAATCTGAGTTATGTAAAACCATGTTAGCAAACATACTGTAAAATATAACGAGATAAATGATAGGTACATGTGTGTACATTTTGAAAATTATGCAAGTCAAACCTATCCCAGTTTTTGGTTATAATGGCTTCAAAAGAAAACCTTGAAATGAAAGTGGGGAAAATTGAAAAATGGATTCCATAAAAAGCTTGCAAAAAAGATCCTGGGGAGCATCAACAGCACTTATCAAAGAAACACTGTTCCTTGCCCTCTTCCTTGGCGCGGGTGGGCTACTCTGCCTGCCAGGCTGTGCGCTCACAGGAGTGGAGGCAGCCTCTGAGGTTGAAGCACGAGGTGGGGTGGCAGAGCTACGCAGGCTAGAGGGGAGGCATGTGACAATGATGATCAGGGACCTGGCCATGGCATTCTCTGACCTCGGATCAGAGCCCCCTCCAGCCTAGGCCCCAGCACATGGCCACACAAGCTATCCTCACTTCTCCAAGAAAAGAAAATAGGAAGTAGCCCTCAGCCCAGATTGTTCCTGCTCAACCAACAGCAGGGGTGTGAACTGTTCCTGCAAAGGGGTCTCTGCTGGGTCACTGCAGATGGGGTATGGGGCACAGTCCGTACTCCCTGTAGACTGAACTCCCAGTGCGGGCAGCCCAGAGCAGAAGCACATGAAGGCCACGTCCTTGCACTTCAGGGGGAGCTGGCTCACCTACATCCCCTGCCTGGGCCCTAGCACACCTGGGACGAAGTCCAAAAGAAACAGCAAGAGCTGAGTTTTGTTTGCAGAGAAACTCCTGTTTGTAGGAAGATGAAGGCCACAAGAGGAGGGGAGTCTGAAGTTAAATTTTTCATTAAATATAGAGATCCTCTAGCCTGCTTTTCCCATAGGAAGAGTTAGCCAAAAGTTAGTCCTGATAGCCAAAGGGGGAAAGTGGTTAAAAATGGAGCTTGGCCTGCAGCGGCTAAGCCCCCGCCATCTCTGGGCTCACTACCCGTTTTCCACCCTCCCTAAGTGATAGAAGCAAGAACTCCCGGGGATGACCACTGTAAGAAGATCACGCTCCCAAGAATAAAATCATGCCTCTGTTCCCTGCCTTCTGCTGGAAGCAGTCAGGTTGAGCCATTTGGCTGTCAGATGTTGTTGCATAGAAAGACTGGGGAGACCTACAGCGACAACTAGCCCTGTATCATGCTGTCCACTGTGTGCCACCTATACTTGTTTCACCTCACAACAGGTGAAGAGGGAGACACTGTGAACAGAAACGAAACTTGACCAAAGCGTGTCCAGCGCCCTGCAAGAGGGAGGCCCTGTTTTGGGCTGAAAGGTCCTTTCTTTTTTTAAGGATTGTGTGAGTAACA
Organism: Tympanoctomys barrerae; assembly: GCA_002564285.1. Lineage (NCBI taxonomy): Eukaryota > Metazoa > Chordata > Mammalia > Rodentia > Octodontidae > Tympanoctomys > Tympanoctomys barrerae. Next base: position 18,122 of record NDGN011480762.1, read on the forward strand.
CACCAGTCCTCTCAGCTGACTTCATTTTTCTAAACATGGTCCCACAGAGCTCAGGCTTACAGGCAGACCTCTTTTGTTAAAAACAATCACCATAAACAGACTATGGATTTTTTAAAAAATGAAATGCAAAATACATAACATGGAATTTATACTTGACACATGCCAATATTATATTTCTTTTGATAATAAGAGTTCCACTTAGGATTTGGCAGTCCCCTAACAGGAGTATCCAGGTTTATAGAAGTAAAAAGAGGAGGGAATAGTCTCAATCAAAATTAAACCTGGAAACTACCATGAGAATTTTTATTAAATTACTAATTTGGGCAGTTTGCTTATAATACAAAGGCAGACTGATTCACAAAAGATGGATGAATTGGCCAATTTTATTTACAGTCTTGTGGGATTTTTTAATTTAGAGTAATTTTTACTGCATAATGTACACGGTTGCAACATGAAATTATAGAGTATAGATTTTTAAAAAGCTTGCTACAGCATTTCAGAAATAAAAGGCATATACACTGGTAATGAGAAGCTTATAATTTCTGCAAATGTTCCTGGTGATTATAACAGTCTCTGAATTGATAGCACCCAGAGGCATGAACACACACAGCTATCATCCTGGGTGCATTGTGATCCCTCGTACAGGCAGGTGGATAAAGACTGCAGGCTCCTTCTGGTTCAACCAGAAGCCCAGACAAGCCCTGCAGGGACTCACTGGAGGCCACGCCAAGTCAAAGCCACAGCATTTAGGCTGAAAGATGATGGAACAAATTAGTTAAACTGAGTAATTAAAGGTCTGATGGAACAGGAGAGGACTTGAGTGCCTGCCCACTGCAGACGGCCCAGCGGGCAAGAGCTCTTTATTTCAACAGGTGAAGCTGCCTAAGGTGAAATGTAAAATTAGATGGGATTGAGACTCTTGATCAATTAATGCCTATTTTTCTCTTACATAAGAAAAGTTCTAAAGATGGATCAAGCTTTCAACTACAGATGGAGGGAGGCCCCCTACTCATGACTTTACTGGACACTTGGGAGCATGCCAGGAACAACCCATTTCTTTGAAATATTCTGAGGCATTGTTCAAAACTGGGCTTAGGAGCACAACAAATCAGGACTTTGTGTAAGGAGTATATTAGTGCTTTCTCTGAATGAGCTCCGCTTCACTTTCTCGGACTGAGAATTTGTACATGGTCATGTGGTAACCTTTCATTCACTGTCACTTGCAAACTAGGGGTGAGAAAATCTGTGCTCTTTGTTGTAGCTCCACAGAGAAGTATTTCTTACTTAAAACAGATTTTGAGCCTAAAACAAAATAAAAGCAAAAACAATGTACAGAACTATGTTCCAGGACTCCTTTTTTGGATATTGTAAAGCATCTGACAGGTGCTCCTCTGTATGTTTGAATGAACAGATACACACTGGCATATTTAAGCCATGTAATCACCATTTGTCCTATATTTGAATACAATGCTTTTTATGGCAAATGCTTTTGTGTGTGTGTGTGGCAGCCCTACAAACAGTAGGTAAGGAAAATATGGTGTTAGACAACATTTTCCAAGGGATTTCAACCTACTGCTGTATTTTTGTTTTCAAGACTGCAGAGTGGCTTATCAACAAGCCCAGTATCACCATCAGCTCTAACATGACTTGCAGCTCTCTCTTTCTTGTTTGTGTGTTATAAAGAAGAGACAAGATCATTGCCCAGCTATTTTAGGTCAAAAAGGGGCTTCCCCGGCTTATCTTCCTGCATTGCCCAGGGAGGCAATGTGGCAAATGTCAGAAAGCAAGGAGGTGACAGTCTGCCAGGCCCTGTTCACTCCTACAGCACAAACTTACTGCGTGTCCGCAAAGGGTTCCAGGGTGGATCAGATGATCACGTCACCCGCGGATTTCCCTGGATGCAGGACGAGAGAGCTTGCGGTGAGCTACAGCACTCTCCTCGGGGGCTGCACTAGGCCACTTTGTACGACTAACTCAGTACTGCACTGACTTAGAGAACAGCGAAAAATTCCCTGGGTGCATGGGGAACCAGAGATCTTCTTTTTCCTTCTTAGTTAATGCTTAAAAAAATCTCTTCCTAGGCTCTTGGTTTGTTAAATTGAAATACAGAGTAGATAAACATATCTTTAATTTATTGTATGGCAAATATCATTTTTAAAAATATGACATCTTTCCTACTAACCTGTTTTGAAACTGTTTCATTGCTATTTTATCTTTTTTTCTCATTAAAATGAATAAAAATTTAAAAAAAATAAAATATGAGATCTCAAAAGAGTGTTTTTTACACTGTGGGACACTGTAAGAAACTCAACAAATGGCGCATGCATAAGAACCACAGGCTTAACCTCGACCTTTTTAGACAAGGCCGGTGAAGAATGGCATGTGGTCGTTTCATGTAGAATGGCAATTTTTTCTCTTATTAACTTAGGAGAAAATATAAAAGAAAACTTTCCCATAGCACATCATTCATGTCTTATGTTTTAGCTAATTAACTATAGTTACTTTCTCTGCTAGGTTAGAAACTTCCTTAGGTACAGATTACATCAGTCATTTTTACGCCTGTCACAGGACCATAGGTTTTTGCTATCTCATGATGAAAGAAATGAAGACAGTAAGAAAATAATAATTTAATCAGCACTAAATGAATATAGTGAATAGAGAGTAGCCGCTCAGTTTAGGTGCAGCAGACACATTTTCTCCTCCTTCTCCCAAAATGCATAACTAAAACCACTTGATATTATCTATATACCAATCAGAAGACCATGAAGGGTAGAGCACAAAGGGCCTACCGGCTGGGGAACATGAGCCTTGAGCTAATAACATGGTGCAGAACTACTTATTTATTTCTGCGGTGGTTGTGTGAATCACATAATAAAGACTTAGAGCAGAAGAACCTGGTGACTGGATTTTCCAACAGGCACTGACAAGAGGGCCCACTAAGCACCTGCATTTTATAGCCTAGTGAAGGGACAGTGCAGTAAGGCAAAAAGCCTACAGACACCAGCAGCTCCACTGGCAGGGAAATGTGGTCTGGCCCTGCCCGCACCAGATCTAAGGCCCAGCAAACAGCTCAGCCAGGCTGCAGTCCTCCAATAAGGCAGCACCCCAAGAAGGCCAAGCCAGGGCCTGAGATGTCCTTTTTTCTCTTCTATCTTTTCTCTCAATCTTTCTTTTCTTTCTTTCTGTTTCCTATATTGGATATTGAATCCAGGGCCTTCACAATGAGCTACATCCCTGGCCCTTTTTTATTTTTGAGACAGGGTCTCAATAGGTCTCTAAGTTGCCCCTGCTGGACTAGAACACATGATCCTTTTGTCCTAGCCTCTCAAAGCACTGACATTATAGGTTTATACCACTAACTTCTGCAAGAGCTTGGATTTTGCTTTGCCTGCCTGACAGTAAAGAGTGAACCTTCACTGTGGGTCAGTGCAGACTGAGGGTGAAGCCTGGATACCCTCCCCTCACCCGGCAGTCACTACAATACTGTGGGAAGAACCTTACCCCCACAATGTTGGTGAGGCCAGTGGGAAGTGACAACAAGGTTCTAAGGGGGTTCTGTCCCGCAGAGAGTCAGTTATACCATACCTGCTCAGCAGCCACCTGAAGATGGGACTCTGACTCCTAGCATTGATGCAGAAGTCAAGAAAAGACAAGAGGTTCCTGCAAAATCTGGAGCCTCCAAGGACTACACTGTGAGGCACATACCTGCTCCTGGAAGATCTTAGCCAAGGGGGCACAGTCTGTCAACTTAATGAACCGTACCACGTCAGTGACTGTCCACTCCAGTGGGTTGCTCTCCAGGACGAGCCTTTCCTCGTCCTCCTGTTTCATGTCCTGCAGGGGAAGGTGAACAGGGACAGTCACTGTGTGCTGTGTGGTCAGCTGGATTCTTTCTATACCCTTCAGGCCCTAGGCATTGCATTTGACCAGAGCCACCACCTCTGCCACCTGAACAAGTCAAAGTAACTCAGTCTCTGGAGTGTCTTGTAGCAACTGTCTCGCTAAGTCCTCTCCTCAGTCACAGCCATGTACATGCCTTAGCAGTTAATAAAAGGCTCGGCAGTGGCCAATTTTAAATTCCCAGTTTGGAAAAGCATGGGCCTATTGATTGACTCCAACTGGATCTGTCGCTGGGTTCTGCGACAATGGTGCCAAACAGCTTTTCAGGGGATTATCTGCCATATGAGGGTTTAGGGGAAATGCGGCACAGTGGTGTCCTACTTACAGAGATGCCCCATACAGAAAGAGAGAGAACAAAATGCAAGGGGAGAAATAGGAGACTGGAGATGAATTGCTGGAAGCCTGGGGTTCAGAGAGACCTAGAGCACTTGGTTTGTCTGCCCTCCCAACAAAAAGCCCTGGTGGCACCGACGCCAACCAATGAAGACCCTGTCCCAGCCCTCAGGATGCCACTCTTAAGTGCAGGACCTGCTCTGCCACCAGGGGAAGTCAATGGCTTTTGTCTCACACTGAGGAGCTGCCCAGGGGCAGCTGCTACTCCTTCAGACACTTCCAAGAGGTTTTCCTGAAACCTTGCCCCAGACTATCATCCACGTTCTCCTTTGGTTTTCTCCTGTGGCACTGGGGATTGACTCAGATTTTGTATTAAGCTACACCTCCAGCCATTTCTTTTTCTTTTTTTCATTGTAAAACACAGTCTTACTAAATCACTTAGTTGTCCAGGCTGGGCTTGAACTTGTGATCTTCTGCCTCAACCTCCCAGAGTTTGGGGATTACTGGTGTGCCCCACCACACTGGCTTCATGGTTTTCATAAGGAGGACTGGCACACTCTCCACCGCAAGCTCACCTCTGGGCCTTCAGGCTTAGCAGGTGGGCCCTTGTCCCCATCCTCAGCAGAGGGAGTAGCAGGCACCGGACGGCCCCTTCGTGCCCTCTCCACGGGCGCCCGGCGAGGGGGCTCTGAGCTGTTCCGCAGAGTAACAGCCCTCCGGGGCCGTGCTGAGGGCACTTCTGCTGAGGAGATGTCTATCTGGTCATCTCGGAGCTCAGAGCCAGTCTCCTCACTAGCAGTGTCATCATCCAAGGCATCTGCGTCCTCTTCACTTTCCTGGAAAGAAAAGAGATGCACTGTTGGAGGAGATGGATGCAACAGGTGGCCTGGTCCGCACCCTAGCCACATAGAGCCTCTGATCACAGCTCCTTTCCCTCCAGGGCTTGCCCTAGGTGCCCTCTGAAGACTCAGCTGATGGTCCCCACCATAGTCCTAGTGCCCCCCTTTCTGAGCCAAAGCAGCTGGACATGTGATATCCATAGGAGGAAGGGCTTCTTCTCCTTATTTCATGTTTTGAAGCATTCTGCAAGCAGACTTCACCAGTGCAGCAGCCCCTCGCTGCAAGGGCTGACAGTCAAAGCCAAATGCTGGGACATGCTGCGGAGCAGAACCTACCTCCCCAGAGCCTGCAGCGAAGTCCACAGCGGATGACCTCCTCTTCTTCTGTACAAAGATGGATCTTCGTCGTTTCCTTCTTCTGGATGGTTTAGGATGTCCACTTTCAATCTTACTCTCTCCAATTGGGGGTTTAATGATCTTTTTTCTCTTTCCATAGTAATAAGCTATCAAGAGAAAGATAATTTAAAACTATTTAGGCTATACACACATATGTGGGCAAAGGTAGAGAACAGGAGGAGAAGACAAAGGAGGGAACAAAGAGAGTTGTTTCATTTTGAACAATGTATCTTTGACATTTTGTTTGTATCTTAGAAACTTGGTCTGAGAAAACAGCTGTTCAAAGTAAGCATTTCTCTGATGCCTTAAGGCCAGAAGGTGTTAGGGACTTCTTATTGCTCCAGTATCCACATGTAAGGCCTAATTCTACCCTCAGTGTAACAGGAGAAAGGTCTAGCAAGAGGTAATTAATGTTGATTAAGACTGTGAGGGTGGGTCCCTAACCCAACAGGACTGTGTTCTTATGGGACGAGACCCCAGGATGTGTGCAAGTAATGAAGACCCCATGTGAGGACACAGCAGGAGGCAGGAGTCTGCGAGCAGGGAACCACACCTGCTGACACCTTAGACTGCAGCCCACAGGGCTATGGGCAACAAATATCTGTTCCTCAAGCCACCTGGCCTTTAGGCATTCCGCTGCGGCAGCCCAACCAGGGAAAGGGTGTCAAATGTGCCAACAGTTCTTCCGGAAGCTCATCCTCTCCCTTTCCTGACCCCAAACACTGCATCTGGAGGTGGCAGTTGCTTCTCCTGGAGTGTGCTGACACCTATGCCCAAATCAGAACTAGAACTGCCGGTCCAGGGCACATCAGGTATATCAACTGAGCCATTGACAGTGTCTCCCACTCTTGATCTGACCAAGACAAAGACAACCGAGATTCCTAAGCAGAATGGCCAGATTCACATTCAAACAGCATTCCTTCTGTAATGACACAGGTAAACACTATAGTCTTCTTACTCAGGGGAAACTCACTACATCTGAATCTCACAGTAGGAATATATGTATTTATCAACATTTAAAGTACTAGTCTGAAAATTACCAACTTTTAAAGATGATTAATATTTTTATAAGTTAAATGTAGAATCAACTAATTAAAGTACTAATAGGGACCCAGGATTCAATTACTACGATAACCAAGGTTTACTCACTACCTGAAAGCTTAACTGCCCCATTGGGATGCCACCATCCCTTGAAAGAACCAAACACAGTTGAGGAATCCTTACCCATGGATCAAGAGAGCCGAAACAGAAACAGAAACAAGAACAAAAACCAAGATAAAACCAAGATCTGTCAAAATGTGCAGCTCCCTGGTTATGGAGGCTGCCTCCATGGTGCAGGGAAATGCCATTTCACACACCCCACCCAGCCAAACCACAGGCCTTGCCACACAAATAAGGCTCCTGACCCTCCCGGCCCTCGATGCGGCCACGGGAGTAGGTGTCACAGCTTTCCTTCCAGCCTAGAAGGAAAGGTGTTCCTACTCCCCACATCTCTCACTTGCGCTGGGTTCGCAGGGAGCATGCAGTCCTGGCGCTCACAGTAAGCTCCTGGCTCTCTTTCACCAGCACTCAGGGTGGTGGCAGAGCTTGGGACAGCTGCCCAGATACAGCTGTCCTAGCACAGTGCTTGAGGACGAGCAGGAGCACACGGCTGCGGGATGGATGCTGCTTCACTGGCACCTCCAGTCGTAGGCAAAAGCAACTAAGCTTTGCTTCTTGGCCCAGCAGGCACGGCAGAAGTGACACGGTCTGGGCTTTAGAAACTGGCAGCTATGCATCAGCAATGGACTCACTGATATGGCCAAGGCTTGGCAATTTCCGAGACTTAGCATTAGATGGGTGGCCCTGGACCTGACTTTTCCAGAGTCCACCAGAACAGCTTTTGTTATCCTCCCAGTGGAGTCCAGTTCAGTGGTAGCAACATCTGCTCTAAGGTCACTGACAAGATCTTAGGATGTTTAAGTCTTATAAACCCAGATTCAGGATAATCTCTAAGTTCCTTTCACCTGCCCGAAATTGAGATAACAGCAGCCTGTTCCTTCTCTCTCACTGCCTTTGTCCCAGAAGTACATGGAAGGAAGCCAAGCTACAAGATGAACTTCAGCTGTTGGTCAAGTTGTTTTCTACACAGGAGCAGCTAGGGACCAGGAATTCCTGCCATGGCCAAAGGTGATGAAGAAAGGAGTTTGTCGGGAAGCAGGTGACATATACATACCCGTGGTTCTCATCTGAGAACATGCCACGTGTGACAGCTGAAATGGGAAACAACTGACAGAGAGAGGAGCTACCCTTTAGTGGGCATGGACATGGAAAGTGGGATTGGGTGTGTGTGTCTATACAGAAAGAAACAGACAAAACAGAAGGGAAGTCATGCTCTAACACTGGCCTCAGTGCATCTGGCTTCTTTTTCGGCACGCCAGCTGATAAACACCAGTGGGCTCAGAGCATCAGCCACGAGGCTGGAACATGGGGCAGCAGAGCCAACTTCCAGGTCATCGCCCCAGGATAAGACAACTGAGGAAGGTATAGGAAGATCTGATGTTGTGAATCAGGTTTCAGAGCTTGAGATACTGGAGGTAGAGCATGTGGGGTGGCTACCCGGAAGGAGAAGAACGTGGTGAGAGCACAGGAAGGGCGGAGAGAGTCAGACCAAGGCAGGGTGTCTACACGGGACGGGGCAGAAGTGGCGCATGCTAACAGCTGGCAGAATGGGCCACTGCTGGGTCATGCCTTACAGTGGGAAAACCAAGGCCTCTGGGGCGAAAGAAAGGGATGTGTGCTACTGCAGAGCCCTCCAGCATTCTGAGAGCTGCACCTATGCAGGGGAGAAGCTGTGGCCAGCATACAGCAAGAAAAGCAACTGAGGAGTCATTATAACTCCACAGTGGAAAGCAAGCTAATGACAATTCTGGTTTCCAGCTACTGCATCACCATACCCATTTTATCAGGCCCTTCACCTAGCCATAGTGCTGCTTTTAGATCAGCAGAACCACGGGAACTCCTGAAGTGAGCTTATGACATTCGTGTCTCTCCCCTCCTGCAGCCTACCAATGACAACCCATCCTATTTGGAATCATCCTTTCCTTATGCCTTAAAAACTTGCAGGGATCTATCACAGCAAATCTTACAGAACTTTCCAGAGCAATCCTTATGAGAAACCACCCCAAAGGCTAAAAACAAGACAGAAGCCCCACAGCGCCCCCCTGCAGGCAGCCTGTCATGGCCGCTGCTTTCTCATCACATGTACTCACTGTATTTGGTTTTGGTGTGGACGGAGCAGTTCTCTGGGCAGTTTTCAGAAACCAGCACCGGGCTGAACAAATTTGGACAGCACTCTAGCTTGGCACACACGCGTCGGCAGAAGTTCGCTACCTGGTCAGAGGTTCGCACGATCTTGACCACAGCTCTGTAGGTTTTTCCTCTGTATCTACAAAGAAAGAAAGGGAAAGCAATAGTGAGATCAAATTACTATTTAGACTTAGTCACTGTAGTATGTTCCAAAAGCAGCTGCTTCATTTCTAACCACAAAGCATTCTGTGTGTGCTTTTCACTTATTTGTTATATACTTCCTTATAATCTCACAAAAATATCTTTTTTTTTTTTTTGGTATTTTAGGAAAGAGTCTACAGTGTGTTCAGGGTCTCACTACTAGATTGCACTTGTAGTGATCTGCCTGTTTACAGCCTCCCAAGAGCT
>NDGN011480763.1:0-10737 GCA_002564285.1 Tympanoctomys barrerae
TCTCTCTCTCTCTCTCTCTCTCTCTCTCTCTCTATATATATATATATATATATATATATAGTGTCAATTACTACAGGTCCAATATCCTTTATTATCCAAAATGCTTGGGACCAGAAATGTTTCAGATTTCAGATTTCAGAGTTCTAGGGATCTTGGAATACTAGATAGACATTACTTAGTGGCACATTCTTAATCTGAAAATTCAAAATCTAACATCTGAAACTTTTTCAGCGATCTCAAGTTTGTGCTCACAAGTTTCACATTTCAAATGTGATGCATTTCAAATTTCGGAATTGGGGATGTACAACCTATGTGATATATATAATCCATGTGGATTTTACTTTAGAGTATATTTTAACTTTTTTTTTATTTTAGAGAAGGGTGTACAGGGTGTCTAGGGTCTCATTACTACAGTGGACTTGTAGTGATCCTCCTATTTACAGCCTCCCAAGAGCTGGGATTACACACATGCACCACCACGCCCAGTCTCAATTGTTATCTCAGTGCCAGGGGCTGGGTTGGCACTGCAGGCCCGGGGATTGAACCCCCGGCCCCTGTACCTACTTGCAGGCACTTTAATACACCGAACTATTTGTCTGGCCCTTATATTTTAACTTTTAATTCACACGTTGGACTTCGCTGTATCCAAAGGACGCTTAGCTATTTGTGAAAATGAGTCTTTCTTCCACAGAAAGGAAATTTTTTGTGCAAGTGAAAAATCAGAATGTTGATGGGGGCATGCCGCCCACCCAGAGAGCCTGACTATCTTAAAATGACAAATTAAATTGCGGCTTCTTTGGACAAGGATTATGCTCTGGAGCAGTGACGTCGAGGCACGGTCCTTCCTTGTCTCATTTAAAACTCTTTCTATTAAAGAAAAAACCACCCAACACACTGTCTCTCCTAATAGAGTTGTTACTGTGGACATCAGTATAGCAAATACCACTACTAAAAAAAATAGCCCAGCTGTTGTCTGACATCCAGGGTGCTCCATCTCAGCATCCTGTAGATGTGCTAGAGGATGTGCTAGAAAACAGAGAAAGAAAAGAAGAGCACGTTTTCATTTTATTTTTGCCACTGAACTCGTGTCTCTGGGCGGGGTTCTCCTTTCTTACCTTAATTATCTTTTTCATGTCTCTTGCCTACCTCCAAGGAATACTGACAGCGTCACGGGGCCCAGGTATACAGATCCCATTATTCTAGATGAACGGAGAACCTAAAAATAGTTCTGTTTTATTCTCTTGCCTGGTCTGTAGATTCCAGGGTGAAATAGAACTTGTTTGAACCAGGACTCCCATCTCTTAGGGCTGGTTATGGGTTCTTGGCGTTGGAACCCCAGTGATGACAAAGTCTGTGTGGATTTTAGTTGGAGTAGTTTTAATCCTGTTTTTTATTTTTAAAAATGCTGATATTGTTTGAAACCCTCTGGATGAGGGGTAAACACTGATTCGGTGAGTCAAGGACACCTACAAGTGAAAGTTCTTGGTGTGGGGGAAGAACACACCTTTTCCTAATGAGATGCAAGACACAGACAAGAGAGTTGCAGAGCCAAAGAGCTCTGGTACCCACTGCGCGGTTCCCTGGAGTCCCAGCCCTTGCTGGCACGAGAGAGTGTGGGGTTATTCCCTAACGGCTCTCTTGGTGCTTTGCAGAGAGATGATTTTTCAGGGGAAGATGCAGTGGTTCAGATCAGAGGATTTGAGGTTCATTGGCAGGGAGGTCAGTGACATTTGTCCTGCCAGGATGGGGCTGGTAGTGGCCCGAGCATAGCCCCAGGTGCTCACACCTGAATGGTGGCAACAGATGCCCCTCACCCACCTGCAGCCATGGCCCAGGTGCTAGGGCCATGTCACAGGGACGCTGAGGCGCACAGCCCCACTCTCCTGAAACCACTGTCTCTGCAAAGTTCGGGTGCCAGAGACTCCTTTACCTCTGCTCAAACCCCACGCAACTGGCTGTAACTAATCTTTTCCATCTTCTTCAGGGAGAGGGGGGGAGGGACCAGGGAGGGCTGGTGAGATTGTTAAGACATTCTGAAAATTCTCACTCGCAGCAAATGATTTAGCAGCAGTGATGGACTAGGGATGGGGAAGAAAAATTGGATGCGGACATTCAGTTCCTTTCTAAGGGGCCCTGGAAGGTTCTGGCCACTTGGAGCAGGCTGGCTCATGGGCTCAGTGCCCTCAGATAAAGTGTAGCGCTGTGTATCTCCTGCCCATGTCACTTAAAGCCACGGGCTCCAACTGACCTGAAGCTCTGAGTGCTTGGGAGGGGCCCAGAAGCCACCTGAATGTCTCTAGAAGTGTAGGTTGGCCTTTGCCCAAGGCCAGTCAGGGACATTCTTTGTTCTCTGGGCTCCTTGGTTGCAAATTAGGGCAGGATGTCACCTTCCTGGGGTGAGAGCTGTCTGGGCACCGTCTGGGCCACCTGCTCTCCTGACCAAGGCTGGTTGCGCGAGACTGAATCAGTAACCACCGGCAGCCCCGCTCCCTCCAACTGTGGGAGATGCTTCTCACCCAAGGGGAGAGAGGCAGCCTCGAAGAATGGGGCCCATTATTACCCTCATTATTTATTTCTCAACCAGCACTGCAAAGCCTGCAAGGGAAAGCAGTCTAATTCCCTCCGCATTTCAATCCTGCAATATTTACTCCGAGCAGGAGCCTCTGACTGTTAATGTTCTCTCCGAGGAGCTCGGCTGGCTTTGAGGCAAGGGCCATGGGGAGCCAGAACACAAAGGGGGAAGGAGGCAGAGAAGCACTCGGGCCAAGCCTTCCCCAGATCCGCGCTGTCACGGTGCGCACACCACACCTAACGCACAGCACATGTCTGGGCTACAAAAGGCATTCGCTGGAGCGGTGCTGTCCGCCTCACCGTGGGCCCGCTGTGCAGGTGTCAGTGAAACTTTTAATGATGACAAAGTGGTTCATCAATAATTTTCTCCTTCCACCCTCACCCAAGAATGGAGCAACAAAACCCCCAGCTCCCGTACACCCACCCCAGCAGGCTTCTTCGTGTGGCCTTGGGCATGGAGGGCACAGGTTCAACCCAGACCTGAGCTCTAGGCAAGGCTGGCCTCTCTGGATTTCTAGGGAGGAGGTGCTGGCTCGCTCTTTTTGACCACTTCGTCACCGTCTTCCCTGCCTGAGCTCGGAAGATACCGAGGTTGCTCTGGGTAGTACGCTCTAGCGATGTGAGCTCTCCACTTTTTCATACTGATCTCAGGAAGTTTAGCATCCTCCAGCTTTCTTTATCCACTTCTGGTGCCCTTATGTGAAAAGAACCTGTGGGACCCAGAGGCTGCTCGGGGAGTGGACGCGTGCAAGGAAAACCAGTAGCACAATTCTTTTTTCCTTTTTAAACAAATGCAAATAAGCAGGAAGTTGTGATGCCCCCTGCAATCCCATGCTCTGGGAGGCTGGAGGTGCAAGTTCAAGCTCATCTTGAATAACTGAGTGGAATTCCATCTCTGAATAAAAAATAAAAATGGCTAGAGATGTAGCTTGGTGTCCAGGCCCTGGGTTCAATGCCTAATACTTACTTTTATGAAGTAAAAAAAAAAAAGTATACTTCCTTTTATGCATGCCCCATGTTCAGTGGAGAAAGATGACTCAATATTACAGCTGTTATAGGAAAAAAGACTCATTAGTACTGGCCACAAATACTTGTAAACATACAGAGATCTGCTTTGTTAAATCCTAATAGGTGAATCTTCCCATCAGCCTCTGCTCCCTGTGCCCTCATATCCTCCCTCCCACTTCCTTTCCTGTCAGTCTGTGCACACCTTTTGGAAAGGTTGGCGCCAGCCTTGGAGCCAGCCCTACACTTTTCCAGTCTTATGTGAATGGCGTGATGGGATTTGGCTCTTTGAAGATCAGGAAGCCACAGCGAAGCTCAGGGTCTGTGGGGAGCACGCACTGTGAGCCTTAGTTGGGTCTTGTATTCCTGTTTAGACTTCCTGTCTGCCACAAGCCTGCTTCTCATGCTAGAAATCACACACGAAGGGCTGTGTTTATCTGAAGCCTATGTTAGCAGCTACAGCCACTTCGTGAGACAGATCCGAATTTTACTCCACCTCTGCCTCTATTCGAATGTCCCTCCCCTTGTGCATGGATTGGCCTCGCCCCATCACCTAGATTTTTCTTTATTTATTAGATTAGCCCTCAGCTGGCATTTTTACAGTTGTGTCTTGCCTGTTGATTGTTGTCAGCTGAAGAACAAACGCCTGGCTAATGTCTGTAGGGAAGAACAATTTGCAGATCTATTTTATCCTTTTGTTGATATTTCAGCTCCAAAGGCACAAGGTTAGTTTGCTTAACTAATGCTTCATCCTTTAGTCCCCGGTGTTTCCATGCAATGGCGTCATCTGGGCCCCACTCCCTGGGGTGGCATCAAGACTGGTAGAGTGTACACATCTTTAGGAAACAAAGTTCCGTTTCCTAGGGCTTACAGACCCAAGGTGCAGCCAGGTGACTAGAGGGACAGATGAACAGTGCGGTTATTTAACGTGACAACAGAGGTTACCTACTGAATCTGCCTTGCTTTTCTTTTTCCTGCCATATGCCCTCACACTGGTGAACAGGGCTGCGTGTGGCTTCCAGGACGGAGGTGCTGAGCTGAGAGTGACCACGCCTCTCTAGCCTAACAAGACTTAACCACCACACCAAAACATGTCTGTGCCTCCTCAGCCCCTCTTGACAACAGCGCTGAAGATGGCGCTGCTGGTGTTACCATTGCTTTGTCAAAGGAACAAACAAAAATGATGCTGCCTAGCGGCAAGCCATGCACACCACCTCTTGCTGACAGAAAATGTCACACCAAAGGCTAGGCTGTCCCCAGCCCTTAGTGGTAGTGCCAACTTGAGTCCCAAAATGCACACTCTGATTTGACTGTAACTTCGAAGGCTCTAGAACTCAAAAAGTCCTGGGACAATGGCTTGCTGATTGCCACAGGCTTGCGGGCCCACACCTGTGAATTTGTGGCTGTTCTGAGCTTACCACCTCTGTGGATGGACGCCCTGGTTTTGAGTTGCTGGAGCTGCCACAGTGAGTTCTGAGGTCAAATGAACCAAGAGGGCCTCCTGTCAGAGATTTTGTTTCGATGTCTTAGTCCAAATGGACCCGCTCAGCTCAGCGGGGACTGAGGGAAGTTAGTGAGAGATAGGCAGTAAAGAAAAAGGTGAGGAGATAGAAAGTTGCTGTTATATGAATGATGAACTGACAGAGAAGAGGTGTGGGAGAATGTGTGGCAACAGGAAGAGGAATGGACTCTCTGGAAATCAGATTGTGGAGAGGTGGAGGAAGGCTTGGGAGGATGGGAGACAAAGAAAGCAAGACAATACCCAGAGAGAAGATATAAAATAAGGCAGATGTGTGGGTGAGTGAGCAAGGAAATTAAAAATCTGGGCGTAACAGAGACTAAGACTGCAGAGAAAAAACAGAAAGTGTATAGAAAACAAATCTAGGCGATGGAAAAAAAAAAAAAGAAAGAAAATTCTCTTTGTGGGAAAAAACCAGGGCCTTAGTTAGATGACGATTTCATAATGCATGGTATATTTGTTAGCTAACTCCAGAAAGAAAGGGTTAGAAAAATGCTAACAGGTCTTTATTTGATGAGTTTTTGAAAACATTTATCTATATTTTTATTGGCACCCAAATCCATAGGATGCAGACGAAATCATCAAGAAAACATATCTTGAGGAGAAGAAAATAGACAAAAAATGGTTGTTGCAATAGATTGGTTTTCATTTTCCATTTCAGAGACAATTTAATAACAATTTGGCTTTGGTGCCTTTATTTATTTTCCTTCCCCTTCTCAGGGCTGTTGGATGCGGGTCTGGCTTGCCTGCCCACTAGCGTCATCTGTTTACGACGAGCAGGGAACCCAATCTTTCACTTGAGCAACATCAACCTAATTTTCTCTTGGACACTACGATCTTCTCTTTCCTCTCTAGCTCTTCTATGGGAAATTGGCTGTGTGTCAATCTTCCCTTTTCTTGAAAAGTTCTGCGCCGGCGAGTTACCCAGTGGCTCTTACAGTGGGCCTGCTACTTGTTTATTCCGAGAGCGAGGTGGTGGTGACAAGTGCATTTCCTGTATTGTGAAATCTGAACTCATCTGCACTCTTGTAACAAGATATCCGTCTTTTGTGTAATGCCAGGTACTGTGCTTAATTGCCCTCTTGTAATGTGTTATCCCTGAGATGATAATTTGAGTTATTTCTTTGTTAACCTTTACACAGCCAATAACAAATTAAACATCATTATCTGAGTTTAAAATAGGCTGTAAATCTCTAAGCCCTGGTAATGCTCAGACACTTACAACCAGGGAGTCATAAAATGACATTAAACGGCACTCTGAAATGCAACCTAGAAAGCGCTACAAATAAACGAGAGGAAGACAGAACATCCACCGTGGGAGTTTACATGGAATGATCCGTCTGAATTGGGACACAGAGGTCATTCAGATTATGCCACTTGTGCCCTGCCAGAGTCTCCAGAAGCACACTGTCAGAATCTGTTTCCTGCCGCCTTTGAGACTGATCACCCAACCCCTTTTTTTCACGTATGGCTGGAGACAACGCAGCAAACTCTGATTTTGCTTCTGCTGTGGACTCTGCCTTGCCTGTTTCTTCCTCACCCAAAGCCTGAACCACTTGTTTGTCCCTTGCTTCTTTTCATTCTTTCCTCTGCCTGGCGCTGTAACTCGTGCCTGAGTAGAGGCATTGGGAGCCTCGTGCAAGTGGCACACTGTAGGTGGCCCCTCTGCCCCAGGGATGATGGCGACGGTGGTGAGGAGGGGCGGGGCTGAAGGTGTGAGTACACATGCAGACGACTTTGCTTTCTTGTGTTTGTTTGATTTTGTTTTTTTGAGACAGGGTCTCTCTCCATAGCTCAGGTTGGCCTTGAACTCACTACATAGCCTTGGCTGGCCTCACATTTGCAATGATCCCCCTGCCTCAGCCTCCCCAGTGCTGGGATTACAGGCTCACACCACCATGCACAGCCAGGGCTTTGCTTTCATTTGTGAATGTTACTGTTCATTTTTAATCGAGTCACAGAATATTTAAACCTGGCATTTGATATACAGTAAAGGGCCGGGAAGGGAAACTCTCTTCCCCCAGAGTATTAAAACTATGCTCAGTGGTAGAACAGAACTAGAACTCAGGTTTACAGACTCCACCTCAGTGTTCCTGAGATTATGCACAGTGTCCGATAGAGATAGTGGAAACAGATTTGTTTGATTAGATTTTTTGGAAGATTGCATTAATGGTGGTGACAGTCTGAGAAGACAGCTGGGAAGCTGTTAGCTTCAGCACGGTGGAGACACAGTGTGACACGGTG
Source organism: Tympanoctomys barrerae (assembly GCA_002564285.1). Lineage (NCBI taxonomy): Eukaryota > Metazoa > Chordata > Mammalia > Rodentia > Octodontidae > Tympanoctomys > Tympanoctomys barrerae. The sequence goes on from NDGN011480763.1 coordinate 7,340, forward strand.
TGTGTTAGCAGAGCCGGGATGTGAGGGTGAGGGGCGTCTACACTACACATCCTCTAAGTTCTGCCCAACTATCCGGTTTCCAGGTTCCTGGACCGCATCGCCAGGGCCGCCAGTGTTTTCTCTGTCCTGCTTATAACGTACGATCTTCATGCACAGAACGCCAAACAAACCACTTTCAGTTTTGGAATTATTGACCTGGTTGCAAATTCTGCTTCTTGAAGAAGTTTGATTCTAATATTTAGTATTTTCCGAGGAACGGTGGATTCCCTCAGCATCCACGGGGCACCCCGCAGTAGGCAGTGTTTTCCCACCGCTTCGGAACTCCTCGCTTTGGCCGGGGTCGCAGGCCTTGCGCTCTTTAGGCAGCGAGGCTGGGACCTTCTGCCTTCCCCTCCCACCGCCCCTCCTCTTATCATTGGCAGCAGTGTTTCTAGTTTATATTTAAGTTATGTATTTACATCTGTGGTCAGCTCTGCTGCGTTACAGTCTGAAGGGTGATCAGCTTTCATCTCCGTTAATTCCTGCTTCCTGCTTCCTGCGGATTTATTTTACTTTCATATTTCCTTCTACTTTTTAGCCTGTGTTAAATCAGGGAGATCATCGTGGGCTATAGATTTTCCTCTGCATACGGTTTTGGCCCAGAGTTTCCATGACTTATGTTTTTCTCTCTGTCATGAGTTTGTAAGACTCATATTACAGTTTCAAGTTCTGTGATTAATTTGTTAATTTCATGGTTAAAATGAGAGAGAAAAGTCATTGTTTTTGTACTTTTGAAAATTTCTGCTATTGGGGACACTGAAAAAGAATATATTTGTGTGTATATCTGTATAGAAAACAAATTGTTTTTTTTCCCTTTCAGCCTTTAATTTTATGTCTGCCATTAGTTATGTGATTTTTAATAAAGTTTGGTTTATGCTTGCCTCACAATCTTGTGCATCCTATTTTATTTCTAATCTTTGGTTTGAGTGTTTTCTAAAAAACCAGATTTTTGAGTTAAAGCTTACATTCCTTAAAATTCATCCCTTTTCAGGATGTGATTCAATTGTTTTTAATAAACTCATAGGATTATGGAATATCTGAGTACTCTTATTGTAAATTGTATACAGTTGGGTATGTTTTGGATCCAATGTGAATAATTCATTCAGTCCCTTTCATAGGAGGGTGTAACATAGTTCCACTTTGTTTTGGCTGATACTTTTGGTTTTGAGTCTGCTATCTTTTTCCATCTTCACTGGTTCATCTATCCTTTACTTTAGGGAAGGGTCTACAGGGTGTTCAGGCTCTCCCTACTAGATCAGACTCATAGTGATCTGCCTGTGTTCAGCCTCCCAAGAGCTGGGATTACAGGCGCCGGCCACCATGCCCAGTCTCAGTTGCCATCTCAGTGTGTCCCAGGGGCGGGGCCAGCATGCAGGCCTGGGGATTGAACCCCCAGCCCCTGCACCTGCTTGCAGGCATTTTAATCCTCTACTGAGCTATTTGTCCAACCCTCTTTACCTTTTTTCATCTATAGATATTATTTATTTACTTATTTATTTAATCTCCAATTTGTGGTATTATACTACTGGCTTTTTAAGAACAGCTATTTCTTAGCTTATACTCCTATTATTGTTGTTTATGAATTAGATGACATTTCTCTGTCTACTTGAATCAAATATTTTTATACAGTGTTGCCCTGCCATCATCTGTTTTCTTTCTTTTGATGCCATTTCTCAATTGTTTAAAGTAATAAATTTGGCTTTTAGGTCTGGATGGACATAATTATATTAGTTTTTTATCATACATCTTCAAATTGAGTAATTATTTTGAGTATTTAAGTTTTATAATCACATTTATTATTTTTTATAGCCACATTTATGTCACATCACTTCTATTTTAGTTTCAGTATCCCTTCAAGTTATGATATCTGCGCTTTTGAGCTTTTCATTTTGTTTCATTTTCCCGGAGTTGGTTTTCTTCTTCAATAATCTTGACAAAAGGGCCCAGAGGTGACGTGTTTTCTGAAACTTTGAAAATGGAACAGTCTTTTTCTAAGTTCTCTGCTTAAGAAATACTGGCCTTAAAGCCCTCGAGCCCTACCCTTTCCTACTTAACACCGTCTAGAGATCACCCAGTGCCGTGTTTCATGCTGAGCTGGGAGAGTCCCGTAATGCGCCCTCATTGATTATTCCTGGAACACCACGAGCTTTTCACATCTGCGTATGCTTTATCAACTCAGGGAGACCTGCTCTCTGACATTTCTTGTGCATCTTTCGCTTTGCTTCTCGGTCCTTCCCCTGTGGGCGGAGCGGAGGCCCCAGGGTGGCTGCAGCCTTCTCCCCGGCTGCTGTGGAGATGACACCTGGCAGGAGCTTGGGACAGGGCGTGGCAGAAACAGGACTGTGAGGTCAGTGAAGCCAGCTTGTGCAGAGATAGAGAAAATAAATCAGCGCCGCTCTGACGGGGCAGTGGGAGTGTAGGTAGAAAGAAGTGGATAAACTGGAGATGCATTTTAGAAATCGCTTGCAGCGATACAGCGACTGCCTGGTTTTTCTGTGTCTGGGTCTTGTAGTAAGAAGGCTGGAAACGTGGTGCAGAGCTGCTAGCGAGAGGTCGTTTTGAACCAGAAGTCTGCTAACAGCTGTGGCAAGTTTATGGGGAAGAGGAGGCCTAATAGCTGGGCATTTGCAAGGTTCTTGAAAATTTACGCAGTAATGCCTCCTTGGCCCTCGTATGCCAGGGTGCTCGACACTGCGGAGAGAGCAATGACTTGCTGGAAGTGACCAGTTCACGGCAGACTTGTGACCTCCTCTCGTTTTCCAGAGCTGAACGATGTGCCTTCTCCTTAGCATGCACACTCAGCTGGGCCAGGAAGATGGCTCGGTGGCGTAAGCACCTGCCTGGCAAGTGCAAGCTCCTTTTTTTTTTTTTTTTTCCCCGCAGAACCAAGGATTGAACTCAGGCTCTTGCGCTTGCCAGGGAAGCACTTAGCGCTTATTCCACTGAGCCATCTCCCCGGCCCCGAGTGCAAGATCCTGAGTTTAATCCCTGGTACAAAAAAAGAAACTTTGGGTATCTACAGAGACTCTAGAGGTGTCACTGGGTGGGTGTGGGCAGGCCAGCTCAGCACCCAGGGCTGGACTCTGGCACCCAGTACACTGACTATCACAGCAACCTTTTGCCTATTGGATTTTCATTTACAAATGTAAAATATCTATGCAAAGGAGTTCTGCTGCTCAGCAGTAAAGTTTGGTGAACATTACAGGATACCTTGTTGCCTCTGGTGTTTGGGCTCAACAGGCTGGTGACTTTAATGCAAAAGACACCGGGATCCTCTTCGTTCTTCTTCATCTAGATTCCAACCAAGCACACCACCAAGTAGAAGTGGCCTGACAGCCTGGAGACGGCTGTGCGCTTCG
>NDGN011480774.1:0-13260 GCA_002564285.1 Tympanoctomys barrerae
CTCTGGTACCACCCAGAAAGAAAGAAAGAGAGAGGAGAGAGAGAGAGAACACCCAGAAAGAAAGAAGGGGGGGAGAGAGAGAAAACAAGAACGGGGTTGGGATCCAACTCCCCATGATGAACGTAATAATGTGTTGCAAACATGTACTAATAAAAATTAAAATGTGAACAAAAGAATTAAAAGTCAAACTTAGGAAATAACTCAGTAATAATTACAAAGACTAAATGTACGGTACCACAAGTTTGTATTTTACAGCTTCCCCTGTATGTCTGGTATGTGGCATAGCCCAAACTCCTACATGACATAGTTAATGACAAGCAAGAAGAGTTAGTAGATGATTTGGTTTGAAACTGTTCAGCTACTCAGAACATAAGAAGTTATTTTAAAGTGAGGACCATGAATAAGGCGGCAGAAAAGGGAGGAACAGAATAAACCACAAAGCAGACCTCAGTTTGCTACGATTATTAGTTTCAATGAAAAATATAAAGCTGAGTGTGGTGGAGCGTGCTGTAATCTCAGTACTCAGAAGGCTGAGGCCAGAGTTTTGCTGACTGTAGCTTGTGCCTGTGAGAGAAGACAATCTCTGCGAGTTCAAGCTAGCATAATGAAACCCTGTCTCAAAAACACCAAAACAAATGAATAAAAAAAGGAGCACCATAAACTTGAGGCCAGTCTGGGCTATTCAGTAATTCAAAGCCAGCATGAACTACACAGTAAGACTGTCTCAAAAAAAGTAATAAAATTTAAAAAAATTTAATGGTTATGTTGACTTAAACCAAAATCTTACCAAGTGACATTTATTTGAACTATTATTAGTGATCAGGAACCACAAGTACATAAATCATAACCCTGACTTTATGACATCCACTGCTGCCTTGTCCCTGTTCTGTTTACATGGGTGGTCTACTGCTTACCTTCACTCTCTGAACTGGAAAGTCTGCGCTTGTGAACTCGCCTTATTTCTTTGCCACGTCGTAAACTCTTTTGGGAACCATCACTTTCAGAATCTTCTTTGTAATTAATTTGTCTTTTCTGGTTCCTTCTTGACCGCCTTCGCCGAGTTTCTACAAAATCATCACTAAAATCATCGCTAAAGTCACTTTCTATTAAAAAAAAATATAGATTAAAAGTCCATTAAGTAGAATTATAACTAGAATAGGCTATAAAAAAATGTGAAACTAAGCATAGTTGTGATAAAATTTTAGATGAATAATAGCTGAGATTTTTCTGATCATAATAAAGATTGAACCACTGTCCCATATATGCAAAACTGAGCTGTACCCCTAACTCTTATTTTTTTGAGGGTGGGTCTCACTAAAATTGCCCAGCCTGGCCTTGAACTTATGATCCTCCTACACCAGCTTTCCAAGCAGCTGGGATTACAGGTGTGTACCACTGCACCCAACTAAACAAAAACTATTAAAAATCTTGTCTTTTCAACAATTTGTGGGAGCCTTTAATGCCAAACCTCACAAACATACTATTAACAGTTAATTCCCAAAATAAGGAAATGTTTTAAGGGGGAACTAGCGTGTAGGTCAGTGATACAACTCTTCCCTAGCATGTACCTTTGGCTTGATCCTTAGCAACACACAAAAAAGTTTTAATATTTACTCTAGAGCTACTGGGGCAGGGACGTACCTGACACAACTCTTATTGGTAGGCAGTCACCAGAGCTTTCCTCCAGATAATGTGCTGTTCCTATTTGGGCTGCTCTCCTACTAATATAACCCTTTAACCAAAGAGAACTCATAAATCTACATATTTCATAGATATACAAAATTAAGAGTTGCAATGTTTACTCCTCTCCATGTGGAATAAAAAAATCTGTTAAGTAAAGCACACAAGTCTACTTACCATTTAAAGTATTGGTAAATAGCATTGCTGTAACCCTGATCAATAAAACAGAATGAGACTATAGCTTTTATCTAAGAGCTGTTTTTCAGAAGTGTTTACAAATTACAAATAATTATTACATTCTACCTTCTTATTCTCCAAAGAATTTCAAAGGAGCTAGCTATTAAAGTGGTTTTACAGGCCAAATCTTGCATAAACCAAATCCAAAAAGTGGTGGTAACATAGTATTATCCACTGGAAAAAAAAAAAAGAGCCCCAAGTATATGCTAATATAAAGAAATAAAAAAGGAAAAATGTTTCTTATAGAACAATGACCAGTAAATAAAGTATAACAGGTTAAAAAATTCAAGGTATAATCAACAGTGATTATTTAAATTAAAAAATTATTATGGTAAAAGCACATTCATTCCTCTCAAAATTCTCTCGCTTCAAACACAGCCCATTCTTGCCACTTTGTGAAGCAGTTTTGGAGGTTCTCTTTTCTGAGTGTTTTTAAGTGGTGCAAACAAAAATAGAGAAAATACTGCTGACACATGCCATCCATGGGAAAGGCAGGCTCATAATAACATTCTGGAGTGTCCTGTTTGTTCCCTGAAGTCAAAATGACCATGAAAAGGAAACATTGTGAATCATTTCAGGACACTGGGATAGCCATAATAGCACAAGTAAAGATACCAAGTATTTTCTGTTATGTGCAAAACATAGGATGCCTGGGAATGTGGCTTAAAATAAAACAAGAAGGAATCTAGCTCAGTAGCAGAGCACTTGCCTCACATATATGAAGCACTGGGTTTAATCCCCAGTGCTCTATACAAAGTCAAGATTAGTAAAATAAAATTTGATTAAAGAAGACTAAATAGGGGGCTGGGGAGATGGCTCAGTAGAGTAAGTGCTTCCCTGGAAGCGTAAGGGCCCGAGTTCAATCTTCAGTTCCGCAAAAAAAAAAAAAAAAGAGTAAAGAGACATGAATAAATGGAATGTGTAACTCTAGGTTACATTCTGGATTAGGAAAACAATAGGGAATACAGGAATACTCAATTATATCTGAACAATTTTGTTAAAATCTTTGATTTAGATAAAGGTACTGTGGGTTATATAAGGAAATATTTTTTGAAAGAATCATTAATTAAAAGGTATGACTTCACCATTAATTCAAAAGATTTAGAAAAATATAAAGGAAAACCACAGAGTATGGCCAGAGTAAGAGACAGTACTCATGTTTATAGCACTTCTTACATAAGATGACAGCTGCCTATCTGCCAGTTACATAAGGCACACTTTTAAATTCAGATATTGAATGCTTCTCACTATTAAGTTTTATTACGAAGGTAAAAGTTAGGCATGGGAACAGTATCAAAGGGATTCACCACAATCCTAAATGAATTTTATATAAATTAACACATCAACTATGTATTTTCTCAGTGTACTCTGAAAAAAATATAGTTAATGTCATAAGGTCTCAAAGTTGTATCACAATGCTGATTGACAGACTTTATAAACTCATTAATTCTAGAAATCACCCACTCAATGACTTAAGGGCAAAATGGGCACAAGGGATTATTACCAGAGTCTCTGCTATTCTCCTCGGACTCTTCCTCCTCATCATCATCTGAGTACTTCTTCTTTGGGGTCTTTCTGCGCAAACGCCTGCTCTGCCTCATTGGCCGAGAGGGGTGTCGCCTCAGTCTGCGGCTACAGAAGTCAGTGTCACTGTCATCATTAGATGGTGGATCTTCTTCACTTTCATCTAGGTTTTCATCAGATACAACAAATTCATCTTGAGATCTGTCTCAGGAAAAAAAAAAAAAAAAAGATACATTATGATGACGCATTAGAACCAAAAAACACATTTTTCAACAGTTCAGTTCAAACTTCAGGAAAAAGCCAAAATTGTTAAGCATGACAAATAAAACACGCTGTAATTGTTTTCATTTTTATAGTCTTGGCTACATCTCCAACAGGACATTATTTTGTTACCCAGTAGAACCCAGGGCCTTCGTACTCGGTTACATTGCCAGCTCTTTTTTTATTTTTTACTTTGTGACACGATCTGGCCAAGTTACCATGTTGCTGGAATAGGCTCAAACTTGTAATGTTTCTGCTTCAGTCATCCAGGTTGCAGGGATTATAGGTGTGTAACATTATGCGTGGGTATTACTTCTGAATTTTTCTGTTGGTGGTAATGGAGAATGAACCCAGGGCCTCCACAATGAGCTATATCCCCAGCTCTTTATGTTTTGTGACAGGGATTTCAAACTGTATAACTCCCCAGTGAACTTGCAGTTTTCCTCTCAGCTCCACAGAGTGCTGGGAGTACAGGTGTGCACCACCATGCCCAGCAATGACTAAATACTGAAGCAACTATAACCTAAGTTTTTATTTTGCTGTAAACAAGAATCAGAATCAGCGTTCTGAATCTGCTTTAAATACCCTAAAAAAAAAAAAAAAAAAAAAAAGAGATTGTCTAATGTACACCAAAAGCAAAAGACCTACTGCAGTATGGTCAAACCTTTCTCCTTCAGCTCTTCTGAAAACAGTATCTAGAAAACAGGGTCATTCTGGGTGTGTTGGTACACATCTGTAATCCCAGCCTTCAGGAGGCTGAGAAAGGAGGATTCCCATGAATTTATGGTCAGACTGAACTATATATCCCAAAGACCAGGGTCAGAAAAAAAAAAAAACAAGAGCCAAGGGCAGACCATATACCCATCACTAATCTTGAATTCATCTTCACTCTCTTCTTCATCCAGGTTGCTATCACTGTCTAGATCATTTAGACGCCGGCGTTTCTTCCTTCGAGCAGCAGCTGCCCTCTGAGGTCGTTTGTTTTCTTTTCTTTCTTCATCTAAGATAGTAGAGATGTCTTTTCCACGGTGACCTGTGATGGTGGAGATGTCTTTTCCTCGACCAACTCCTAAGGGGAGAAATAACTATGTTTATTAAATGTTTCCCTTAATTTTCAGACTGTTCTCCTGCATCTGCATTCTTCCTACAAGTATGCTGATTTCTAGGAAAAAGACAAGGACGTCCACTGTCACCACTTACTCAATATAGTTTTGGGAATTTTAGCCAGATAATTAGACAAGAGAAATACAAAGAAGGGATAACAATAGGAAAAGGAGGAAGTTAAGTTATCATTATTTGAGGATGAATGTGTATATCTTGGATGAAGAAGTACAAATGGCAAATAAATATATGAAAAAATGTTCAACATCATTGGTCATTTGAAAGTCAATACTCTACATAGAAGACTCCAAAGTCTTCAGTGAAAGACTTGAATAACCAAATTCAGTAGTGTAGCTGGATATAAAGTCAACTCGCAAAACTCAGTAGCCTTCCTGTACACAAGTCATAAACTTCCCAAGAGAGAAGTTAGGGAAACTATGACTTTCATTATCAGCATCCAAAACAATAAACATAGGCATCAATCTAACAAAGAAGTAAAATACTACTACATTGAAAACTGCAGTATTGTGAAAACTACTGAAGAGAATATCAGAAAATTAAAAGATAGCCTCTCTTCTTGGGTAGGAAGAAACAACAGTGAAAATGGCCATACTTCCAAAATTGTTACAGAAAAAGCAATTCTGGGCAAAAAGACAAGGTGGGGAGAGGGATCATAATCCATAACTTGAAATTATACTATAAAGATTTTGTGATAAAAACAGCATAGTACTGACCAAAAAGAACAGCAACAGCAAAAAAAGATCAATGGAACAGAACAGATTAGAAGACACAGAAACAACTCCAGACATACTCAGCCACCTTATCTTTGACAAAGAAGCCAAACACATTTAATAGAAGAAGAAAGACAGCCTCTCTAACACATGTCGCTGGAAAAACTGGCTAGCCACATGTCAAACATTAAAACTAAACCTGTTATCATTCACTATGTACTAAACTAAAATCAAAATGGATCGAAGATTGAAGTATTAAAATAGAAACACTAAATCTGCTGAAAGACAGACTAAGTAAAACTCAAGGCAAAGAGTGAATAAAACCCTGTTCACATAGGAAGTATCACAAAAATCAACAACTGGGACTTCATCTCAGTAAAAAGCTTTTTATTCAGCAAGAGAAACCACCAACAGACTAAAGTATGGGAAAAACTTCTACCATGCATTCCCTGAACAATGATGTTGAATCAGACTCCCTCAAACTTAAAGACCCAATCCAAAAAGGGGCATCTGAGATTAATGTGTATATCTTGGATGAAGAAGTACAAATGGCAAATAAATATCTGAAAAAATGTTCAACATCATCAGTCATTTGAAAGTCGCAAATTAAAACAACACTGAGATTCTATCTCTCTGCAGAAAGAATGGCTGTCATCAAGAAGTCAACCAATAACAAATGCTGGTGGGGCTGTGAGGAAAAAGGAACCTTCTCCACTGTTGGTGGGAGCTACACTGGTGCAACCACTATGAAAAGTGGTGCAGAGATTCCTCAAGAAATTAGCACTAGAGGTCCCATTTGACCCAGCCATTCCCCTTCTTGATATCTTCCCAAAAGAATTAAAAGCATCAGGGCCAAGGATTTAGGTCAGTGGTGTAGCACCTGCCTGGTGTGAGGTCCTGAGTTTGATTACCAGTATAAACAATTAAAAACATCATACTACAGTGAATATCCATATATCCATGTTTACAGGAGCACAGTTTTTATTTTTTGCTACTGAAAATTGAACTTGGGACCTTGCACTTGCCAGGCAGGCAGTTATACTGCTGAGCTACCTCCCTGGCAGGAGCACAGTTTATAATAGCTAAATCTTGGAAAAAGCCCAAATGCCTATCAGCTGATGAAGAGATAAAGATGATGTTCTTTTTCTACTCTGACATAAGGATAAGCTCAAAACAGTTCAAGGTAACAGATGTACCTCGAGACCCTACTCTTAAGTGAAATAAATTGAACACACATGTAAATACCATTTTCTCTGGTGTGAGAAACCAAAACTGTAAATAAGAATCAAAATATGTAACAATTATTGTGAAATAAGAAAATGTTCAAATGAAGTGGGAAACGAGGGAGAAAGGAAAAGAAAAAAGTAAACAATAGAAGCACAGATTTTGTGAGAGGGAAGGAGTTAAAAGGATAGAGGAATGAGATAAAGATGTATAGGTACAATTTCTCTATGATGAATGTGATCATTGTTGTGTATCAAAAATATACCAATAAAATCAGATAAATAAAAAACCCAAATATGGTTATCTCACAACTTCAGGTGACTCAAACTGTCATCAAGACAGTATTGGTTTACACAACTGAACTGAATTTATAATGTAAACAATCTTTTTTTTTTTTTTTTTTGCGGTACCAGGGATTGAACTCAAGATCTTATTCTACTGATCTATTTCCTCAGTCCCTAAGAACCTCTTATTTTTTGTACTAATTCATGTAGCACAATACCTATTTGTTGGGTAGCACTATGGAAAGATGCAATTTAGACAGTTTTAGTAGTCACAGTTGTGCAGCCATCACTACCAAGCAATTCCTAAGTATTTTTATCACCCCCAAAAGAAACCTAACATCTATTTGCAGTCACTTTTTAAAACCTCTAGAAAGAAGTCAAATGATGTTTTTCACCCTGAGGTATATTTTTAGAACAGAAAAAGTGGAACATTTCTGGAAATCAGGTAACATCTTCAGTCCCATCTTTAAAAACCTTATTTAAGTTTTTCCAGTTTTCATAATAACCAAGAAAAGTTCAGTGTTCCCACTTCAGAGCACTAGGACTCAAGGAACATAGTACTTTAAATCATGCTACCTTTAGGAGCATGAAATTAGTAAATGAATTTTTAATGGGCTATTTTAAACCCTTCAGATTCCAATTATCTAGAAATTTTAAGACTTTGTAGACTACAAAGACCACAGAAAAGTTTTATTAGTATTCCATTTGGAACCAGAGTAAATAATTTGGGAATTTGAAATAATTTGTTGGCAGTTATACAATAATGATTACACACATACCTCCTCCATCAGCCTCTTTGATATCATCTTCTATAGCTTCATCAATTGCTTCATCAAACTCATCAAATCTGAAACACACAGGATAATCACATTACAGCCTGTTCTGGCATACACATGTATATATATGTACCTGCTTGGTGCTACAGAGGAATGAACATGGGACCTTCACATTGAGCTACCCCAAAGTTTCTCAAGTAGAGTCTTAAGCTCAGGTTCTGAAACATCCCAGGACTCAACTCTCAATTCTGTTTCTGGGCTGGGATTACAGGTGTACAATCATGCCCTGCTCTGGGTTTTGACTTTTATATTGTGGAGGTGTCTGTATGTTTGTTTTTTGAGATAGTATGTCTCACTGTGCAGTTCAACTATGTAGCTATGTTGCTCAGGCTGGCCTCCAACTTGTGATCCTCCTGCCTCAACCTCCCAAATTCTGGGATTACAGGTGTGCACTGAAACACCTAGCTGGTTTTTGACTTTTAAAAATCAGTTTTCTGGGCTGGCAGGATAGCTCAGCAGTCTAAAGCACCTGCTTAGGCAAGCGCACAGGGATCGCACTTCGATTCTTGGCACCACATGCTGCACCAGCCTCCCACCCCCAACAGTTTCATGCTATTTTGGTGTCAACTAAAAATTCAAAACTTTTTTTTTGGGGGGGGCGGGGTACCAAGGATTGAACTCAGGACCTTGAGCTTGCCAGGCAGGTGCTTATTCTACTGATCCATCTCCCTGGCCCAAAAATTGTAGAAGGATTTTTTTTTTTTGGCTTACTCAGGCTGCCTTAAGGGTAGGTCTGGTGCTGCTTGTGGAGCTGGGGATTGAACTGCGGTCCCCTGCACCCGATTGTATTTGCCCAAGCAATTAACTCAAAAATCCAAATCTTGAAACCCTAACTACCAAAGCAGTGGTATTAGGAGGTAGGACCTTCAAGAATTAGATTAATGCTTTCATAAAAGAGGGCAGAGAGAGACCATGTAATGTTACAATGACAAGAGCCACGCATGAGAAAACATACCAGATCTGGCCTAGAGTCTCAATACCTTTTCAACCATGTGAACACAAAGCTGGAAGGACAATCTATAAAAAATAAATTTTTGTTGTTTATAAACTATCCAGTTTGTCTCTTTCTCTTCTGTTTTATTTGTTTAGAGACAGGGTCTCACTATGCAGTCCTTGCTGATGTTGAACTCACTTTGTACCCCAGGCTGGTCTTAAACTCATGGTGATTCTCCTGCCTCAGCTTCCTCAATGCCAGTATTACAGGTGTATGCTACTTGTATTTTTTTTTAGTAATAAAAAAATTAATTTATCATTTGAGTGAAACAATGTGATTTGGTGGAAAGAACATTAGATGAGGAAGCAAATGATAAGGTTTTAACAAGCTAAGCTACTAATGATGTGATAATGGAAAAAATATCCCCTTGTATCTGGTGGCAAAAGGAAAACATTACATTTGTTAATTCTTTCACTATGTATTTAGGCACTTATTGGCACATATTATTTGTCAACACTATGCCAGGTGTAAGATACACGAGAATGCATAATACACATGGTCTTTACCTTTTACACTAATAGTTTGTGGGGTAGAGAAACAGTAATGGACTAATTTTAATCACATGATATAAACACAAATGCTTTCAAAGAGAACTGGTTGGTAGGAAGGTATACAAAGGTGAGATTTGAACCAATAGACTTTATAAAGAAAAACTGAGATGAAAATTGCAGACAAAGCAAACAGCATAGGCAAAGGCTACCAGATAATAGCGGAGTGAATGTACAATGGTGAGCAAGTGTGTGGATGACACGGTGTAAGCAGAGGCCAGACTGCAGCACACTGCGACCTTTTCTTTTTTTTTCTCCTCGAGACGGTCTAGTTCACGCTGGCCTTGGCCTAGCCTCACATTTGTGGCAATTCTCCTGCCTTGGCCTAAGGTATTTATCTTTGGAAAAGATAACTGCCCGAAATTCTGTGACTCTAAAGATGATACAGGTAATAAATCTATAGATAGTCATTTCTCAAGTGTTCTACATCTATGGATTCTATTAACTGCTAATTTAAAATATCGGAAAAATTTGTGCCTATACTGACATTTTTTTCCCTGTTCATGTTCCTTAATATAGTAAAACCACCTAATACTAGTTATTACAAGTGATTTAGAGGCAGTTAAAATAGAAGATGTGATGATTCTATGTGAGCACTCTATTTTTTTCTTTAAGAGGAGAATATATATATATATATATATATATATATTGGTGGAAAGAAAGCTTCTATCCGAAAGAAAAAAGGGGACCAGAATAGACTGCCCAAGTACTCTGTGTTTATGCAAGGAATTTGAATATCTGCACATCTTTTGTATTCTTGGGAACAGTGGATTCTTTTCCTTTTCCTTGCAATGCTAAGGATCAAACACATGTTCCACTGCAGTGCATTCTCAGTAGCCTGGTTCTAGAATCAGTGCCCTGCAGATACCAACGGACAGCATGTACACACCTACAAATGATCACTGTGAAGAGAAAGCCAAATGGTTCTGGGTCATGCTACCTGCAAAAGCATTTTATACTCTGACTACAGCCATTTCTATGTATTTCATACCTGTAGCTTATACATTTCCGTGTTCTTGTTGACCTTCTTTCAAGCAAGTTTGTTTTAGATTTTTTTGAATCTTTTTTCTTTTCTTCTTGATCTTCAGGAAAATCTGGTTCCTTTAGAAATATAGTAAGTATATAGATATGACAGGATACAGTTTCTTGGAATTAATAGTTCTGTGATCTCCATCTAGATGTCATTGTTAAAGGTTTGAAAAAGTTTGAGAATACCCTCCCCCAAACCAAATACACATGACAATATTAATTATTATATAGACTAAAAAAGGAATACTGTGATCAAAGGATTAAACACATCTATCTGTATTAAAATTCTTACATTACTAAGATTATAATTGCCGGTTTAAAAATTATCAGAATGAAGTTTTTCACTGATAAAACTTTTCAACCAGTAACTAAATCTCACAATATTTGATACATACATATACTTAGCGAATGAAATAACTAATTTGAAAGAAAAGTAATTATGCTGAAAGAAAATAAGCTATTTAGGCCTGTGGTTTAATTGATTAAATAAGCCTGCACAAAATTTATGAAGAAAACATCTTCATTTCAAATGGGAAACTATGGTCCACGTATTTTCACACACAACTACCTTTCTTAAGTATAGACTCAAAAATGCAAGTCAACAGTACTTCATCAAACCACACAAAATAGTTTTGAGTAGCAATACAAATTTAAAGTTTCAATTACTCCTAAAGCAGGACATTAAAGTCAGATCTATTCTTTTTTTTTAACTATTCTTTAGTCATTTTACAAAAACTGCTAGACATGGTGGTGTACAGCTCTAACTAGCACTTGAGAAGCTGAAGCAGGAGGACTACCCTGAGTTCCAGACCAGCCTAGGCTACACAGTGAGTTCAAAGCCAGCCTGAACTATCAAATAAAATCCTGTCTCAACAAACAATTTTACATAAATAACATAAAAAAGCTAAACACAAGATTACCAGATTAAGCTAAAAAGTAATAGAACATGATAGTCCAACAGAAAGATCTATAAATTTAGCTTGGATGTGATATCACATTTTTAGGGTATCTGTGTACATGTAAGATCAATCATAAAGGACTATGGGCAATCTCAGGTCTTAAACTTTCAACTTTAATAAACCAGGTATATATTTAAAACTAATTATACTACACGACAGGCTAAATCTTTAGAATAATCATAGCAATCTATTTCTTTAAAAAATTTTTTAGCAATCTTTTCTTTATAAATACTATAAACCAGAAACTTACTTGTGGAGGAATGATGTTTTCAATACTGATACCCACATATACCAATCGTTCTTTCCTTTAAAAGAAAATGTACATACAAAGTAAGATTTTTTAAAAATAAAATTGCTATGAAAATATCACTAATGCATATAATCAAATTACAATTCATGGTACTGGAAGAATAAGTCACAAATATATTTGCTATTATTTATAAAACTTAGTACAGGTTAATATTTGTTAACTATTAGTGTTAAAAAGCACTACATTTTCTAAAGAAATGGACACAAATATTTTTGAACGGACTCACATCAGTGAAATAAAACCTTTCACTAATAGAGACAAGGAGGCTTTCTGAAGAATCCCTTCTGTGACTTGTCTATTGACCCTCAGTATGTACAGGTTTCAGCTTGTGGTGGGCATAAACCAGCGAACATTCCCAGCAGCCCTCTTTCTGTCCCTAATGTGCTATCCACTCACTCCCAGGATGGACATTCCTGTTATTCACACAGAGAATTATGCCAAACCAATCAGTGGACTAATTTAGTAACTACACACTCTTAATCCCAGCATCCCACACTTCATCCCAGCGTCATACTCTAGATTTAGCCACATCTGAAAAGCCCAACTTTTGACTGTGTAAGGCTTTGGAGATATCTTTAGACATAAGCTATAACACAGGGCTACATCTCCCATCCTTTTCTAATTTTTTTATTTTTGAGATAGGGTCTTGCTAAATTGTTAAACTGCACAGACTAGGCTTAAACTTGTGATTGAGCATCCTGCCTCAGACACTCAAAGTGGTAGGATTACAAGCATGTGCCACCACATGTAATTGTCATAATGTAACTTAATTATTAGACATCCAGCTTTGATTGAATAAACTAGTTTTTGAAATGTTAGAATACTTTTTAACCAACAGTATGTATATATGCACAATTATAATCTATTAATAAATATCACTATAAAAAAGAATCATGTATAACAAAACTTTTTCAAGGTGTGAGTAAATGACATGAAGACTACTCAGCTCTTGCTAAAAAAGTCATACAATGCAGATATGGCTCTGCGTTCTACAGTGCTACAATAAAGGAATCTTTAGAGCCAGAAGACAAGGATCTGAACCACCAGTGACATTTCTATAGCTTCATTAAAAAAAAAGACTTTTATGAGTTTAGTTCAACAAATCTTACAAATAACTATGTACCACAGGAGCTTTCGCTCACTTTTGCCATGTTAATCCAATACAATAAAGATAGCTGAATTCTGACATGCCAGGATATGTTAAAATGAATTAAAATAGTAACACCTCTTCCCTTTGCCTGTAACTTCCTTTCTGGAGGGGAATTAATGCAGCTGCTTGTCTTCATCCTTTTAGACCCAGCTTTTACTGCCCTAATGTGTCAACATTATGGAACAGTGATAAAATGCCCGCAAGAAACAATTTAAAAGGAAGGTTCATTTTGGTGCAGTTTTAGAAGTGTTATTCCACAGCTCCTTCCACTGCTTCTGGGCCTCTGATAAGGTAGAAATACTGTGGTGAAAGAGCAAGCCAGAGAAGAACAGACCTCATTCTGCTGTGAACTCCTGAATGGGTTAATAACCTTGAAGAAGCCATTAGGAGCT
>NDGN011480780.1:0-13287 GCA_002564285.1 Tympanoctomys barrerae
GTTTACAGCCTCCCAAGAGCTGGGATTACAGGCACACACCACCACGTGCAGTCTCAATTGCCATCTCAGCATGCTCTAGGGGCAGGACCAACACGACAGCCCCTGTGCCTGCTTGCAGTCACTTTAATCCACTGAGCTATTTGGCCAGCCCCTTAGTATATAAATTCTATATCCTGAGTCTCATTTGCCTAACTCTGTTTGGCTAGCTCTGTTTGGACAATGTCTGATTAAGAAAATGTCACCAAAGGATGAGACATGGCAGCGCTGTAGGTGTTTGCTGATTGTCATGAGATTGCATTTTAACCAAAATGAATGAACTTCTATGGGTGGGAGTCCAGCCAGTCTAATCAGACCTGGAAAAGTATGGCTGTAGAGCAATGCACACTTTATGAGAGACTCTCTCAGGGTTCCCTTATGATTTTCTCTTTCAGTTCTGCACACTAATCTGTCAAATGGTTAAACTATCCCTGGTCTTCAATAGGACAGTCAAAAGCAGATGCCAGTGGCATCTTCCTGTAAAGGAAGAGGAAGACCATTTTTCAAGTAGATTTAGGTGAATCAAAGCAAAGAGGATACTCATATTAAAGGAAGAACAAAGCATATAGTTCAGAAAGACCTATGGACTTCGATCCATTTTGCCTGCACAAATATTCCATTTATCAAATGAATATCCCTATTAGGTGAGGATTAATTCAATGAAAATCATATTGATGACTTCCCAGAACATATTCAGTGCCTTGATATAGCAAAAACACTCTTTGAAATATTAACCATGTAACCTCCATTCAGGGTGTCAGTTGTGTATGTCTCACCAATAAAGATGTGCCTTCTAGAATTCATGGGAGTGGGGAGGAAGAATGAACACATGGAGGACGATCACTTGGAGGAACTCACTTATACCTGCAAAAGTGGGCATTAAATTTAAACGTGAAGGAAAAACTTGATGTTCTGGTGCCAATAAGATACTATTACAAATGTTTAACATCAAATTGCTTAATCAAAAGTAGATTTTTATAACACGTCAGAGGATACTAAATTGTGTGTCAAAATGTGTCTTAGAAGGGAGGTTGATAGGAAGGGAAGAGAGAGTGAGGGGAGAAGAAGAGAGGAAGGGAGGGACAGAGACAGAGAGACAGAAAGAGACAGACAGAGAGAGACAGAGAGACAGAGACAGACAGAGACAGAGACAGAGAGAGACAGAGAGAGAGAGGGAGAGAGAGAGAGAGAGAGTTTGTGCCTTAGGCTCTGCAGCAAACACATTAGTTTAGTCCACCTGATGCTTGCCTGAGGTCTCCAAAAGAGAGAATATTTACACTTAGAAGTGGAGCTTACAAAGTTAGAAAGTTCTTCCTATGAACAGCTTAGATGGACATTTAGAAATGGGAATCTACTGTGTTTTTTGTCTATTCACTTACTGGAGTTCTACACTATTTTTAGAAGCGAGCAGTATTGACATGCATATCATGGCTTTTGTGTATATTACTTTTGAAATGTAATCCCAGATGCAGTTTCTGCCCTTAGGATGGAGGAAAGGGATCATCTGTTACAAGCGTGTTCTTATAGATTAGTGAATGAAACTCCAGAGAAGATAAGGAAGAGACTTAAAAACTTCATAAATGTTTAGCAGCCTGGTCATAAGTAGGACTGAGATTAATCTAATTTCTATCTTGGTGTTTGTCTTTTCTTCCCTATATTAACATTATTGTTGCATGAATAAACATCTTAATTATAGAATAATAGAATAATTCCTCCTTTGTATTAAGATACCATCCCCAGGAAGCATATTATAAGATTCCTATGCTCTTAAAGTCTGTTTAATTATAATAAAATTTAACACCCAGTGGATCGCACTTCTCCAGCATGTAGCATCCGCTGTGTTCTGAGGCCCAGCTTAGGCTTTTCCCATCTGTGTGATTTAAAGTGGGGTTGAAGGCACAAATGGCCCTGGGAAACTTCAATATGAAGTGGCATCCAACTCCAACCAGATGCTTTTAGCTAATCACGGCAGTCCCTCAAGTCTTTGATAATTATCAATAAATTGGATGGCAGATAAATAGCGGTGTCATGACAAAGGGAAGCACTGAAGGCTCTCTAGGGGTGACTCTTCTGCTTGTCAGCAGGAGGGAGGAGTAAGGACAGACCCGGCCTGTTTGTCAGGAGCAGAGTGTGCTGGAGAAAACCAACTCCCGCACAGAAGAAGTGTCAGGAAGATGGATTACCCCAGGAAGCCAGGACTGCGCTCCCCCTGGGCCGCAGTGCGCTTGGATATCATTTGCCAGCTGTCTGTCTTGTCCTAGTGTGTCCCTCCTTTTCCTCCTCTGCGCTGCCAGCAAGCAGCCTGTGCGGTGGAGCTCTGACACAGCCGGAGCCTAAAAGCAGCTAGAGGACCCAAAGGGGAGGGGCAATGTGTGCAGCTGGTGAATATTCAGCATGCATACTCTTCCCTTCAGCAGTCCTAGGAGCTCTCGGAGAGAACAAGCCTGTGGGGAAACCTCTTCAAATGAGCACCTTATTAGAGAATGATCCTGTTAGGTGAATGAAAAAGGCTGATTACATACCCAGAGGTGAGCTATTAGGAGGCCCCGGTAACCAAATGAAGCAATCTGCTGCACTTTGTATCAGGACTTGGCCTGAGCCTTTTAAAGTCGTCTCAGGAAAAGGCAAATTCTCTAGGAAAAATTGCCACAATAGACTGGGAATGGTTCCGTTTCCCCCACAAAGGAATTTAGGGCAGATTTCCTGGGTAACAATTTTGAAGAAGTCTGACGTGAGAAGGAAGCGCTTGTGGGCGTGGCCACTGCGCCTTGCCCAAGCCTACAGCTCTCCTATTTTTGTTGGGAGTCTTAGCCTCCCAAAGGTCCTTTCCTATGTCTTAAAGCCACAGGGGTAGTCTGGCCATCACTCTAGCACATCTCAGATTTACCAACTGAAGATTTGGGGTGAATGAGGAGATGATGGCCATTTTATTCCCTAGGGGAATAAGATAGGAATTTAACTGCTCCCTTGTGAATTAGCCACTTAGAGCTAGAGCCGCAAGCTGAAAGCGTGAGCTTTGGCTCTCACCATCTGGTCTTGTTTAAAGTATTTTAAATCCTTCCCGAGAGCAGCTGCAGTCCCAAAGCCCACTCCATTAGCAGTTCACAGGCCATGGGAATTCCTGGGCTAATTGCACCGCTGAGCCAGCATCTTTGATTTTCCCCTCTCCTACTCGTTCTCTCCTTCTCAGTCACAGGTAGGATGCTGAAACTCAAGGAGGACTTTTTGCTTTGGAACCAAAAGACTGGGTGCTCCTGAAGCCCATGATACTTGGTAGCAACGTGAGCTTCTACATCCAGTATTTTTGAATCTCGTCTCCTCATGAGTAAAAGGAAATGCCAACAATTATCCTACATGTTGCTCTTTCTTTAGCAGACAACAGATATTGAGAACATGCAAGCACTGTAATGAGCATTGTAGGGTAAGCTGTGTTTACTTCAGGCATCCAATTTGTATTTCTAAATATTCTACAACCGTGATGATGCATCTTTTGGAGCTAAGTGCCCAAGCTGCAAGGCAAAAGCCCACTTATTTGTCACAAAGTGCCAACATTGAAATTAAAGCTGAGTACTGATGCTGTACTTTAGAAAATACATTTTATACATTAACATTTTATGTCTTAAAATATAAACAAATAATAAAATGTGTGCCATAGTTTTGCTGTCACTGTTCTAGAGCATTTTATGATTCTTAGCTAATTATATCTAACGGGCCGGGGAGATGGCTCAGTGGAATAAGTGCTTCCCAGGCAAGCACAAGGGCCTGAATTCAATCCCCGGTTCCACCAAAAAATAAATAAATAAATTATATCTAAGGAATTTCTTATTCTTTAGACACATAAGCAGGATGTCCGAAAGAAAGGCCAAACAATTTGATTTCCTGGATTAAGTCACTGTGCTACCATGATTCTGGGATTGCTTTAGGTTTCATTGTTGCATGCGATAAAAGAAAGCGGAACTTCTGTCCTGAGGCAGAAGAGCGCTCTTTGGAATGACCATAAAAGGATAGGAGAATCAACCAAGGGACATTCGTTCCTTTCATAGAACTGCTTTCCCAACTGTGAAAGATGAGATAGCATTTGTCTCTCCTAAGTTTCAGTCTAAGCCATGGAGGTGCTTATCAGTGCCAGAGTGATGGGTGGTACCGAAGGGCATGCCAAATGCCCTCCCCATATCTCACCCCACAAGCGCATCACAGTCAAGCTTGCTATCAGAAGGTCCCACCCCCTGGAAAGAAGGGTTAGGTACTCAGCTGTCAGATGGATGGAGGTTGGCATGCTCATTTGTTTCTCCAGGCATGCTGCCCTCAGTGTAGGGCCTCCAGGCAGCTCAGATCTGCAGGGTAAGAGTCAGGGGAGCTCAATGATTTAATAGTCAATATGCTTTGACTTCTCTGCTAATTTACCAAAGGAAAGAATAGCTTCTCTATTTTGTCACTTGCTAACGACTGTTTAGATTGTCTTAGAAGCATGCTTCCATTTGATAAGATAAGCCCCATTTAAAGCATAAGCTAGCAGGCTGCTGTTTTATGAAATAGTAGTGCTCATTTGCAGCAACTAAGATTTCTCTTCCAGTGGAAAGAAAAGGTTAAACTGGTGGTAGCAGTTTGAGGGTGTGGGGTGATGGAAAAGGAAACTGACATTTTGGCACCAAAATAAAAAACAAAATAGATACTCCTCAACATTAAGAATTAGTTACCAATGAAGACTATAAATACTTAGGGAAGTAATTGGAAAGACAGAAAGGTGCAGTATTTTATAGACTGTAAAGTGGAACACTGAGCCCAAAAAAGCTGAAGGATTAGGCTCAGGCCCCATGGCAGGAGAGCACTAGGGTCAGGATGACAGCCTGTGCAATCCTGAAGGGGGCACAGTCCCCTTTTACCTGGCACCTGGAGTCACTGCCCCTTGCTACTTTTCCCATTGTACCAGGCTATCTCTTCCTCTTTCATCTCATTTTTTACAGGACATTTTAAGATCATTATTAAGGCAGAAAATTTTCTTGAGTGAATTGATATCTAGGTTTCTACCACCTTAAATTTGTATTCAAAGGAGGGCTTCATTCTTAAAAGCTTAAAAACCCATCTTGATTACACACCTCCAGGGGGAGTTTTGTCTGTTTTAAATGTTACAGGAAAATCCTTCTTGTTACTTGGCTATTGAGCTTCCCAACAGAAGGCTGCGTTTCTTCCTATTATTTCTTTACAGGTTGCTCACTGCCATTGACACCTGCTTTCTAGCTGAAGAAATTCTTTAAATCACAGGTAGCACATCAGAGTGTCTTTCAGCTAGGATGACAGACCCAGTGTACTGCATGTGTGAAGTGCAGATAAGGGTAATCAGATCTCAAGCTTCAGAGAATACACTGATTCCCTGATGGTCAGGAAGACGGCTTCCCTATGAGCATCCCACTGATACCTAAGTCAAATGCAGCATCCAACTTTCCGTGATTGTAAAGTCGTCTTATGGAAACTCCTACGGACAGGGTATAAAATATGAATCTATGACATAATATACTATACTTGGATACTATTGAATATACAGCAAAGTAAGTAGCAGTTGAGACAGCATTGCATTTAGATAACAGAGATGGTGATTCATGAAAGATAAACTACTTAAAATATATTCATGCTTCCTCCAGGGATCACAATGTACCTTCCTGGAATGAGCTCATTAATCCTCATGAATATTCTGTGGCATAAATTTCATTACATGGGTCCAGTCTGAAAGCAGAGGTGCATTTTAGCCAATAAGGTACCCTTATTGCCTTAAACTCTTATTAGAGATTTTTCTCCTAAGACTGTTAATCGAGGTGGAATTTTGCCATCCCTAGTTCACTTATTACATTAATTCCTCTAACAAATATAAGGTGAAAGTCAACTACGAGGGCAGTGGCAGACACAAAAATGATAACTAGTGCTGAAGGCTCAGGGGGAGGGATCATGAAAGTTAATTAAATTAACTTCAGTATGACTCAACATGCTCATTTCCATCTTGGGGAGTGAGATTCCTCTTCATCTGCTGTCATCCTGTTGTACAGATCTCCATGCTACCTAGACTTTGACATATGCAAACCTGATTTCTAGTTTGATACCAAGGCCCTTTTATGGATTCTAACTACTTTGGTTGACAGTCAGAGAGGCCGAGTCATTTTCTACCTTAGAAAACCCTTGGGAAATGTTTGATTCTGTTTGAAAGCTATAGTGGTCCAGAGATATCGAAGTCACTAGAAAGACAAGCCCTATGTTGGTCGTGGAAAGATAGAGAAAATAGTACCAGCCACTTTTGTGCTATCTATCTCTGTGTATTTGTTTGGGTTCACTTTTTTCTGAATATTCTTTGGATCAAGCCAATGTTAAAGTTGTTGCTCTTTGTCTTAATGAAAGACCTGACATGAAGGAATATGCTAAATCATTTTTAAGGAAAAGATTTATGAAATATTTCAACATGCCTTTTAAGGAATGTTGGTGTGGTTAAAAAGCTAGAGTACTTTCAGCTCTGGGAGTAAAAGGGGTCAGTTCAGGACTGAAATGTTCATATTATCATTAGAAACAAAATGATACTCTCAGAGAGTTACCATCGTAAGTCCAGCATTAGATATACTAATAGCTGTGGCTATATCGATAGCCTTGTTTAATGATAAAAGTCACTAGACTTCAATTTTCCAAAATGCTTTCCCTTAAATAGTATTATTGTATGGTGTGTAAAAATAAAAGCCAGAAAAATACTCATATCTATATCTATATCTATATCTATATTTTTTTTCCTTCAAGTGAAAGACTATGGGGGAGGGAGAGAGTAGCTCTTTGATACACTTAGGTATTCATAGTATATATTAGGTAATTAAAGTTTCTGCAAAATCTTGTAATAAATATACCTTTTTAATCTTATTTAATTCAAGGCTTCCAAATGCACTTGACCATTCATTTGTGTAGCATCCATTAATAGAATATTTATTAAATTCCTGCTCTGGGAACACACTTTAGCAAATACTACACTAGAGGAAAAAATAATCTAAGATGAGAAATCTGGCTAAATAGAGTGCTCATTTGTATCAATTAGTTATGCAGCATTTTATGCGGAGTTTCTTTTAAAGTCATTTTGTCAAGTGCATTAAAATACTATTTAAGCAATATTTTAAGTGTAAGCCATTTCTGAAAGTATAGTCAATGTTTTTAAAAAATATGCATTCATCGTTATTATTTTATTTATATATTTGGTACAGGGTCTCACTACACAGCTTGGGCTCCTAGTGATCCTCCTGTTTTCAGCCTCCCGAGCTTTGGGACTACAGGCTTGGACCACCATGCCCAGTCTTGGTGGCCAGCTCAGCAAGCCCAGGGCCGGGTCTGGCACAGCATGTGGTGCTGGTGATCAAATCCCAGTCCCTGAACTTGCTTAAGCAGATGCTTTGTCCATTGAGCCATCTTGCTGGCTTTTAAACACATTTTTGAAGTCATTTTTACAACTACTTTTCTGTCATCTATTTTCTTTGTTCTCTATAGTAAGGACGCTGTCAACACTGATTGTGTTTGACCAAAAGAATCCATCAAGAGAAAAATAGTTGTGAACCAAAATGCAGGTCAAAAATCAGGTAAAGACATATAGTATATCACTAGCCAGGTGTGGATTTGTATAAGCTATATTAAAAAACAATCCTGAGACACAGTGATCAGGGAGAGAAGTATAACTCTGTAATGAGCAAGTGCTTAAGAATAAGGATTATACTCACACTCTCCAGATCTTCCCTCCAAGTGAAGTGCATTGAGGGGGCCAAGCATTGCTTGAGATCACTTAGAGTTCAGTCATGGGAATCTTTTGCGATCCTGTGGAGTTCTTTGGGCATATTTCATGAGGTACTATAATTATTGTTGAATGATGACATTCCAAATGCCTGCTCCTCAAAGTGTAATGGTCTCTGAAGTTCCCAACAATTGTATGATTTGGGATACTAGGAATTTGCTGGCCATTTTCTCAGCAAAAATAAATAAAATGAAGACAAAGACAAAGAGGAAGATGAAGACAAAGAAGAAGAGGAGGAGGAAGAGGAAGAGGAGGAGGAGAAAGAGGAGGAGGAGGATGAAGAGGAGGAGGAGAAGGAGGAGGAGGAGGACAAGGCATCCTTGATTGTTATTCTCTCATGATGCAATGAGCAACAGTGGAAAAGCACATCTCATTGAAACAGAAAGATCAGATATATTTATAAATCTGAGATGCTGCCTCTTTCACATCACTGTCAGATACAGACCCTGCACACACGCCTGCTTGCACCCTTCTCCCACTTCCCACAATCCTGCCCAAGAAAACACACTATGTGTTATTTCTTTTCTTTTTTTCTGTATTTTTAGGGCAGGGTTTACAGGCTGTTAAGGGTCTCACTATTAATCAGATTCATAGTGATCCACCTGTTTACAGCCTCCCAAGAGCTGGGATTACAGGCTTGCACATCACACCTAGTCTCAATTGCCATCTCAGTGCACCCCAGGGGAGGGGCCAGCATGGCAGGCCCGGGGATGAAACCCCCGGCACCTGTGCCTGCTTGCAGGTGCTTTAATCTTCTGAGCTATTTGGCTGGCCCTTATGTGTTATTTCTATACACCAAATCTATGAAACACAGAGATTATCTGAGGTTTGGACACATTTACATGTGTGTACTTATCAATGAATCCATAACCTGCTGATAAATCAACATTCTCCAATAATATCCACTATTATTATCATTTTTCCTTAATAGACAAAGCTCTCAATAGCTTAGAAGAACATATTCAAGCATATGAAAACTCTCTTCTCTTCCCCAGGATTGATGCTTTCAATAAAATACATATCAAATATTACCTGGGGTAGAGAAATAGATACCCATCTTTTTGCCCAGGGGTCACTTATTAAAGGGTATTAATCTGTGCATCATAAAATGATATGAACCAAGATTTCTTCTTCATTTATATGTAGTAAAAATTCACTGCTTGCAAACATATACACATATATTTGTAGAAATATATGTAATGTGCTGCATGCTAATTATACTGTAATATGTCACAGGGGTGTTGTTATCATCTTTTTTTTTTACTTGCAATGTTTTGTTAAATTTCAGTGGAAGCTTGAAAAATTAATTAAAACCAAGTTGTGTCTCAACATTTCATTGCAATACAAGAATGCAGAACAGGGAAAAGAGAATAGCAGGGAGCTGATTGGCTGGGACGCAGATACTTATTTTAAGAAAGGATCAGAGCTTGTCCAGATTCTATTTTGAGTATTGTAAGGGCATAATAGCTAGCTGCAGTGATACATTTATTAAGACTACAAATGCAAAATTGGTGGCTGAAGGTAACAAGGAACATGACAACTAACTTGAGATGTTAGACACAGTGAGATATCTAACTTCAACACTACCTGAAAGAAAGCAGATGAGTAGAGCTTTCCCCTCGGCTTCTCCCCAAAAAGGAGAAAATGCTAATCTAAAAAGCAGATACTCATTAGAGGATACGTTCACAGAGGCAGCAGGTTTGGCTTCAAGAATGAGCAGTTGGGAAGACTTCTGTTTTCCTTTTCCTGTTTCCATTGGGAGATTCAAGAGAGACCAGGCATTCTTTTATTCTCTCTACCAAGAAGTACCTTTCTTTCGCATATGTCTACTGAGTATGGTTTTTTTGTTTGTTTGTTCGTTTTTTGTTTTGTATTTTAGGGAAGGGTCTACAGGATGTTCAGGGTCTCACTACTAGATTGGACTCTTAGTGATCCGCCTGTTTACAGCCTCCCAAGAGCTGGGATTACAGGCGCACACTACTACGCCCAGTCTCAATTGCCTTCTCAGTGCACCCTAGGGGCGGGGCTGGCATAGCAGGCCCAGGGATTGAACCCCCAGCCCCTGCGCCTGCTTGAAGGATCCTTAATCTGCTGAGCTATTTGGTTGGCCCTCTAAGTCTTCTTTTTTTTTTTTCTGGTACCAGGGATTAAACTCAGGACCTTGGGCTTGCCAGGCAAGCACTTATTCTATGAGCTATCTCCCCAGCCCCCTGAGTATGGGTTGTAGCCCAAGAATTAAGAGATAGGAATAGGCAACAGAAGTATCACTTTTATCTACTGCACCCTGGAGGACTTTATGGCCAGTAGACCCAAAAAGGAGATGCAAGAAAGAGTGTGACATCTACATAAAGAAAATAAAAGCTTCATTCATGGACTAAAATGCTTATAGCATCTTTCAAAACACGCTTCCATTCACCTCTGAGCGTCCGTCTTCTGTTCTACAAAATGCAGACAATGATTATTCCTGCTTCGTGTAGATGTTTTGATGACTAAATGTGGTGGCTAATGGAAAGGTGTTTTAAAAATTAACCAGGTGCTTGAGCCACTTAATCTTAATTGGCAGTTGACTCAAATAGATTCCTGGCCAAGTGACTGGTGAGGGCACTGGTCTCTAAGTGGAACAAAGTGCAAAGCTGAATGCATTATCTGGAGCAGGGCTAGTTAGAGTGCTGGGTCGCGGCAGGCATGCTACATGGGCACATCTCTCCTTGTGTTTTCCCTGGGCTCTGCTTCCTGGGCACCATGTGATGTGCAGCTTGCTCCACCACAACTTTCCACTCCTACATTTGTTGGTGGTGTTTTTCAGGCAGCTCATCATGGATGGAAATTTCTGAAATTAGGAGCCAAAATAAACTTTCCTTCATTAATTTCTGAGTTTCAGATGTTTTGTCCAAGCAATGAAAAGTCAACTAATATAGTATAAAAATGACCTAATAGGAATTATGAGATACTATGAAGTATTCCGTGTTTATACTAGAGTCATGTTACAAAGAAGTCAGAGAAACAAAAATGAAATTGTATAGAAAGAATGACAACTAGAAGGAAATCATTATATGTATGGTAGGCACAGGCACGTTCGTGGGTGTGGAACATGTGCCGGCGTTGGCGCTTCCATGAGGAAGGCATGGTACCTTGGCTAATCTGCTCGCTCCATCTTGAGATACTCCACACCCTCAACCCAAGCGTAACTAACATCCTCTGTGGTATTTAGGCCCTGCTTAGAATTGCTGTAAGATTTGCCTCAACAAGATTGGAAGCCATCTAACTCTAGTATCTAATACAAGTTCAGCTAACCAAGTTAGAGAAGAGTATACTTTGGAAATAACTTACAGAAGTGTCTTCGATCACGTATCTATTCAATGACCAAAAAATCCAAATGAAATGGAAGTTAGAAATATAATTGCATATGTGTTCAGAAGGATATTCACATGACATCCCAAGATTTTATTTCTACTTGTACATCCTAAATATTAATATTTGCAGAGGTCAGAGTATTTTATTGTGAGTATTGGATATTCCTTTCCTGCTGTTTTTTCCTCCTCTTCCTTTTTTATGCTTTTTTGTGCTTATCTACATATCTGTATCTACATCTATGTATACATATATTTAATCTCATCTCTCTCTATATTTTTTGCCTTAATTCTACCAATAGGTATTTACTGAACACATAGTAAATGCACTGCATAAGAGTAGTAGATAAAAATATCAGTAACAGACATAAAAATCATTCAGCAAACATTTGCTAAGGATGCTCTGGGTCAGGCTCACTTTTGCACCCATGCCTGAGGATAAAGGTTAAGTCCTCACAACTCTTGAATTCTAGCACCTGTACACAAACCACCATTACAAACATTTAAAATGAACCAATGAGATAGAGGTCGATATGGTATTCTAAAAAGAAATTCAGAGTGACTGGCTAAAGTTCAGGAAGGAATTTCTATTTTCTCAAGCTCTTGAAGGATAAGATGGGTTTGTTATGAAAAATAAAGAGGAGACCACAAAGGGCAAAAATGGGGCACCATGAATTCAGAATTAAGAAAATACCTCTAAGTCCTCTTTGTTAATGTTTTGAATTACATCATATAGAAAAAAGATCACCTTTTCTCATGCACAAATACATACTTTGGGGGGCTGGCCAAATAGCTCATCAGATTAAAGTGTCTGCTTAAATGCAGGGGTCAGGAGTAGGATCCCCATGCCTGCTGTGCAAGCCCCGCCCCTGGGGTGCAATGAGAAGATGATTGAGACTGGACTTGATGGTGCACGCCAGTAATCCCAGCACTTGGGAGGCTGTAAACAGGAGGATCACTACTAGTCCAATCTACGCAGTGAGACTCTGTACCTCCTGTACACTCTGTCCTAAACTAAAAAAATAAAAACAAATACATGCTGTGTAATGAAATAAAATCTATTTCCATTCTTTCTGATCATGCTATCATTTCTGAAAATGTATTCCTTTGCGATACCTTGAAGTTAGCCTCTATTAGGACTTTCTGACTAGTTCATCCTGGAATACAATATGTTTATTTTCCATCTATTATTCACCTTCTTGGTTGCCAAAGGGCCTTTTTAAAGTTAGTATTGTTTTATATTCTTTAAAATCCTTCGTCACGATAACAAGCTCTTTGATGCTCTCTAGACCAGTAGTGGTGAATCTATGGCATGTATGTCGTGAAGGGTTGTTTTATTATTGAAAGTTCTAAAAGGTCTGCTCACCATCACTACTCTAGTCCCTTAGAAATGAATAAGCTCATTGCTTACCAGTGAGGGATCATGGCTTTTCTTCTGACAGCTCTGTGGCATCTTCAGCTGCTCTTTTTTGTGTGCCTGTGACCATGCTTCCCTGCATCAATCTTGTAAAATATCTTTTTCCTCATTCTTGACGTGTTGATACCTTCTCACCACAGATAAAACGCAGAGCGATGTGATGTGGCCAGGTGATGGAATTATTTGCAAAGTGCAGAAATCTCTGCTGATATTTAAGACTAGTGTGATATTAAACACATTACTTTCCCTGGTAGGCATTGTCATTACACCCATGCCACAAAGGCAGAAAATCTACAAGTGAATTCTTGTTTTCCACAGCTGGGGCTATGCAGTAACATTTTATTTTATTTTATTTTTTTACTTTTTTATATTTTATTGAGAAAGAAGTAGCAATCAGACAGTTTCAAAACAGGACAGTAGGATAGTTACAATAATTAATAAATTGCATATTGTAGTCTTTGTAGTAGTTATTCATAGTACAAGATGCAGACATGATATCTTGTCTATTTTTTACTTTCCAAATATAATTTATTTATTTCTTCCAAGAAGGAATAATTTTCCATTGAAGAAATGCTTAATATTTGCATATTAAATTTGTGTATCTTTTCTTTTTCTTTTTCGCATATTTATTTATTTCTTTATTTTGACATCAGTTATTTTAAAGAAAAAATATAAAAACAATG
>NDGN011480781.1:0-10859 GCA_002564285.1 Tympanoctomys barrerae
ATATTCCAATATAGTCCAGTAGTCCATAATAATAGTGGGTTTTCTGTAGGACTGGCAATGTCAAAATTTGTTGACTTAAGCCTTTTACAGTTCAGCATATAAATATGGCTTTACTTTTTATACTTTGTCTTTATACTTTTCTGCTGGATCGTTAAGACCAAGATAAAGCAAGAGTTACATTTCTTGTTATATAGGTCTTGCTTTATCTTGGTCTTAACTCAATAGTTCTTAAATGAATTTTGACTTACTTAGGTCAATTGTTATGGGAATTTGATATTTCCTGGACTTTTTACTTCTTTTCCTTTTCATTCCACCCAGGCTACAAGCCTATTAGACAGTGTCACCAACCATCAGGGAGGGTCTTCTCCTCGTCTAATGATCTATATAAAAATCAACTCTGAAAATTTACCCAAAGAAAAATCCAAAAGTGTGTTTTACTAAAATTCTAGGTATTTTTTATCCAATCTGTAGACAATCAATGTTAATCCTCACAAGAGGAGCACATCCTGTAATTCCAACTATTCAGGATGCTGAGGCAGAAGGATCACATACCTAAGCCAAGCTTGGGTAATTTAGCAACCTAGTGAAACCCTCCCTCAAAGGAAAATATAAAAAGGGGAGAAATGGCTTTGTTATGGTAAGGCTGAAAATGTAACTCAATGCAAAGATCTTGGTTTCAATCCTTAGAACACTCCTCTAAAAGGAGAGGTATTGCAGTACACACACACACACACACACACACACACACACACACACAGAGTCTGTATGTGTAAGGTAATGTTGGGGCCTTTTTATCCCAGGTAGAAGTAAAAGAAAAGGAATTAGTATCATGTTCATATTATATATGTCCAGTTATGGTGGACAACAGACCCAGCCATGGAGCCTTAAGAAAACGTGCATGGTTGGACTCTGAGCCAGTCTTGTGAGAGTGCTTGGTGCTAGGCTATTCTCAGCTCACCTCCTAGATGTGCATGTCACTGCTGTGCATTTATAGGTGAGGCCTATAAATATAAAGAAGTCTCAAGACTCTAAAGTGACAACACTGCAATGTTGTTCTGACTTTGGAAACCAATGCATTTCCTGTGCTTCTCACGGTGGTTCACCAAAGAGGAGGAAGGGTGAGCAGTCAGCTTCACACATGTGCTCTTCTTCACCCCTTACAGTGCCCCCTTCAAAAATGCTTAAATCACCTTCATCTTTCTGATGCTTTCATGCTAACTGAAGCATAAAACTAAAATAATGATAACCAAAAAATAGAGCTTCCATTGAATAAGAAGAAAAAACTAAAAAGTTAAAGGATGTGCCTCAATTTCCCTATGAGGAGGAAGTCTACAGAGAATGTTCGCCATGTAGCCATGCCCTTGCTCAAAGAGGAATCTGCTTCTGACAGTTTGCACCAATTCCTTGCACTGGCAAAAGCCACATTCTATATTTGTAGATGCAGGTCAGACTTCCTGTCCTCATATATAGTCCCTAATCCTGAGCCTTAATCAGGCTGAGGAATTAGCATTTACACTTATGCTAAAATATGCTGCTTTATCCTCTAGTCTTGAAAGGTATCTCAAAATGATAAAGGACTTAATTTCCATTTGATGATTTATGGACATGGGGGTGAGGGACATGGCTGAGGAAAAGAGGGTGGATCTAGTTAATGAGTTGATATAAACATGAGAAACTAGAAAAGTGAAAGAAAAAAAAAGTCAGGAACAGCAGTAAGCAGCAACATACCTTAAGCCCTCCTTAAATGCCAGAAAACATGGTAAAGCCTGAATATACACACAGCACCATTAATTGTTTCAGAAATGTTGTAGTGTTATAGTTCCTAATTTTATGGTAAGGAAACAGAATTAAACAAATTAAGCACCTACCCAGGGTCCCATAGATGGTACTCAAGAATACAAATCAAATCTTTCTGTTTGAACATAGGTATTACCAGTAGAATTGTTAAAACAACCACCAGCATTTGCCCCATTTTTTCTCATGCAGCTCTTTCTTCTGTGAATACAGGTAAATGATTCACTGTGTGAAATATCTGGTAAGAACCCTGTGGCTTTTCCCACTCCCCTTCCACCCACTCTTCTAGATTTTATTATTGGAATTCAGCATGGAAAGCTAATTTGAATGCCCCTGTGACTTACAGAACCTTCTAATGAACATATGGCAAAAAAGGAGGAAACCATTTACATTCCAGGCTGCTCTTAGTTCTCACATGCTGGTTGATTTAGGAGAATGAGTTCAGCTTGTTAGTACCCAGGTTTGAAGGACTCCGCCCTGAATATTCTGAGCAAATGGACAAACTTCAGGATCTTGAGTGGGTTTCAGCAAAAGTAAGGCAGAGGAGAAGTAGGAAGAACCCTGAGCCCAGAGGTATTCCAATTTTCTGCTTGATCATCTGCACACATTCAGTGTTTACTGGGAACTTCAGAGAGCCCCTGCAATTCTAAGAGCTGACTCCTAAGGGCAGGGCAGCCAACCCCACTATGGGTGGAATTTCAAGACAATTGGGAAGGCAGGCTGCTAGTGACATGTGCTTCCTGTTGCTGAAATGAAACCTTCACACTTCATTGCTTTACTTTGAGGCTTGTTTTCTTTTAACATTCAATTTCTTTGTAGGGTTGCATCAGGAGAAAGTGGAGCTCGGCAAAATCCTTTTAAAATCACCCTAAGCATTATCCTTCCATCCTCACATAGAGGTTACCCAAAGGGACCATGCTTCCTCCACCCCTGTTTTTGCCTTCAACCCTTCATTCCTGCTCTGCTGGCCCTTTTCAGGACCACCACGTGTTCAACTGCTATTCAAGCTCCTACAACCCCCACCTCTCTGTTGGCATAACCCCCTCATGCCGTCTCCAAGGCTGTCTTTAGACCTCACCCCTAGCCTTTTCTCTACATTGCTGGCTGAGAGCATTCTCATTTTAAGATAGTCCTGGTTTCTTCATCTCTACACAACTGCACATACCCACTTCTGGATGACAATGTGAGGATACTGAAGCACAACATGAACCAAGAGGAAAAGGGAAATGAGTACATCCGGGAGGATTGCTGGGGATGGTGGCATGTGTTGGCAATCTTGGCCCTGAGACAGGTTGAGGCAGGAAGATCACCAATTTGAATCCAACCTGGGAAAGTTAAGGAGTTGCTGTCAAAAATAAAAAAGGGACTCACGCTAGAGCTCAGTGCAGAGGCCTCAGTTTCAACCCCCATTCCCAAACCAACCAACCAACAAATAAAAAATTTGGAGGCTGGGTTGTCAGAGAAAGCCAGCAGAGGCTGTCAGCCATGTGTTTAATACCACGACTGATCGAATTTGTAAGAAACAAACAAAAATCTATAGCTTTTGTAGCACACTCTGTTGGGCAAGAACAGAGCAGATACGTCACAATGTAGTTGCCAATCCATGAAATTCACTGTAATAGTAATAATAACAGGAACAAAGCATGGATTTGCCTTTATGTTACACAAGCCAAGTTAACTTATATAATTTTGCTCAGTGTCTTGTATAATCCTCCCCGCAATACAGCCAGACAGGGTGTTTTTCTCATTTCATAGGTAATGCATTTGAGGAACAGGTATGCTAAATGACTGCTTTCATACAATGACACTGTAACAGAATCACATTGGGAATATTCCTGACATTAAGTACTGTGTTTCTTCCCAGCCTGCACTGCCCCACTGGAGTCATCTTTGCATATGAACATAGTCTGAACAATGACAACAGTACCTATGTCTGTCCTCTCTCTATGATGGGCAGGAACCTAGAAGCAGGAATTTGAAGCAGCAGCACAGGGATAACAGCTGCCAGGGTGTGAACATCACTGGGCCTGTTAACCTAGATGACCAACTGGACCAGATTAAGAGAGCCCTTAGAAGCTGGCTAGCACTAACCTCATCAATGAGCTCAATAACTTCATCAATTGGTTAACTTGCTGACAAATTCATAGCTAAAAGGGTTATTACGCCATGCCCTAGTTGGGAGAAGTAGGTCATGGGGTGGGATCTTGGTGACTATATCTGGTCCCCAGCCCCTCCTCCGGCTTCTTTCTTATTCTTGGCTTTCCTGATGTGATGAGGTGACGAGGTCCTTCTTCCATGCCCTTTACCATAGTGTTTCTGCCTTGGAGTCAGTGTCCATGGGCTGGCACCCGTGAAACTGTGAGCCCAAATAAACTCTTTCCTCTTTAAATGTTGGGTGCTTTGTTGTAGCAGTGGAAAAGCTGACCAATACAACCACAGACTCCTCTTGTGCTGACTGTAACATACAGTCTGACTTTGAATCACATCATGGAGCTTAATTACTCTATACCTTACTTTCACAAATTTTAAAGAAATAATTGCACCAATGTCACAGGATTATTATATCAAACACACAACATGTATATAGTGCTCATCATTTAGTAAGAAGACTACCAAATGTGAAAGCATTCGGTTTCATTAACATAAAAGGAATATGACGAATTTTCTAAATTTTCTGTGATTATGCATTTTTCACTCTTATATTTTAATAATTCTCATATTTAAATATTTAAATATTCATATGAAGTGTGTGCAATTTTAAGCTGGTCCCATTTATTGCTTCTTTGATTTTCATAGGTTCTTTTTAAAGGAAGTGTCTGAATTTGTAAATAAATCATCTGCTATTCTGGTCATTGTTTTTCAAGAACAATGAAGTTGGGCTGGCAAGATAGCTCAGCAGACTAAGTGCATGCTTAAGCAAATGCAGGTATCAGGGTTTAATCCCCAACAGCATGACATGTCATGCCAGCCCCGCCCCAGGCACACTGAGCCACCAAGACTGGGCATAGTGGGCACACACCTATAATCCCAGTGCTTGGGAGGCTGAAAACAGGAGGATCACTATGAATCTGAGTAGCATGGTGAGACCTTATGCCAAATACATAAAAAAGAGAAGTGAAGTTATTTTATTCAAACATAATACTTTTAGTGAATTCCACATTGGCTACAGGAAAAGCATTTTTAACATGTTAGTATTCTAGTACATTAATGTATTTCCTGGTAGGACCAATTTTTACACTTTTATTTTATTTAGACAACACAAATGATTAAGAAATAATATAAGTCATGAAATTTTGTATGATGACCACTTTTAATGGGTCAGTTTGCTAGTGGTATGTGTATTTTTATCATTGTATAACCATCATCACCATTCATATACAGACCTCTTTCGTCTTGCAAAAACAGCAGTTTTGTACACATTAAACAAGGCCTCCTAAGACCGTCTACTACCATTCCTTGAAACTATTTTATTTACTTCACTTATGAATTTGACTATCAGATTTATCACATATAAGTAGAATTAAACATATTCCTCCTTTTTGAGACTAGCTTGTTTTCTTAGCATATTATGCATCCATGCTGTAATGTATGTCAGGCCTCATTTTAAAATCTGAATAATGTCCTGCTATACATTTATACTGTAAAGCATAAGTTACATCACAGATAATTTATATATTTGTCTACCTGAGACACGTCTTGCCTCCGCCTTTTAACTACTATGAATAACACTGATTCAAACATGGACTCACAAATTCGTCTTCAGAGATCTTGCTTTCCATTCGTATGACTTCATACCTAGAAGTGGGGTCACATGATGATGTGCTAATTGTGTTTTCATTTTTTCAAGTAGTAGCTCTTTTGTTCTCCACCGAAGCTACTTCATCTTACCTCCCCAACCATGCACAGTTATTAAAGTTTCTCTATGTCCTTGACATTTGCTGTTTTCTGTTGGTTGTTTTTTGTTTGTTTTTATCATAGCCATACTAATGGACATCAAGTGGTATCAGTGTATTTTTGATTTGCCTTTTCTTAATATTCAGTACTGGTGAACATCTTTTGCTATTTTTTGTTGCTCATTTGCCTATCTTCTTGAAATAAAATGTCTATTCAAGTACTTTGCTTTTTTTAAATTATTTTTTATTGTACTTGGGATTGAACCCAGGGGCTTCACACTAGGCCACATTTCCAGATATTTTTTTGCTATTTTGTTTCATTTTGTTTGAAACAGCATCTCACCAAGACTCCGAATTGCCCCAGATGGGCTCAAACTTTTGCTTCTCTTGCCTCAGCCTCCTAGCAGATGTTGAACACACAGGCTCCTTTGCTCAACGGGCCAGCGTTGTTGAAATTTAGGAGCCCTTTGTATTGTTTGGACATTAAATCTTTGCCAGATATGTGATTTACATATATTTTCTTCTACCCTCTGGGCTGCTTTTTTACTCTGTTGGTAATGTCTTTTGGACCACATAAGTTGTTTTTTGTGAATTTAAATTAGCCTGTCTCTTC
Source organism: Tympanoctomys barrerae (assembly GCA_002564285.1). NCBI lineage: Eukaryota > Metazoa > Chordata > Mammalia > Rodentia > Octodontidae > Tympanoctomys > Tympanoctomys barrerae. Next base: position 6,301 of record NDGN011480781.1, read on the forward strand.
TTTTGTTGTCTGTCCCCTTGCTGTCAAATCATGGCTATTTTCATCTTTTATTGTTGAATGCCTTTTCTTTCCTCAGAGAAGTCAGCTGACTAATGTGAAACCTAGCAGAATAAGTTTGTCTTTTTTTCTTCCACTCATACAATGAGCTTTAACCGTGGGAAAACAGCTCAGTTTCCTTTAGTGTTGACCCAAAGAGGGCAGCTAGCTTCCTGGCTGGAATGTAGCACCAGCATAGAGTTATTATCTGGACTTGACACCAGCTCTACACAAAATTCAACAAGCTGGGTAGCTATCAAACCCTCCATTTCATCATCTCTAAGTAGATTCACAGTAGTGTTTAATTTACACAACTCTGTGAGGATTAAATTAATATGTGAAACAGCATAGTATATGGATCTGTGTTTTTAGAAGCCTCATGAGTACATATGACTCTTTCTCCATTCAGTGCTAGGTAGGAAGTTTTGTTCTGAGTACCTGCAAGGACTGAAGCCCTAGTGTAACACACAGCAGGAACTGAATACTGATCCACCATTATGTTCTGACACTGGTAGATCTTGGAGTTAGACATAGAAACAAAATATCTGAAGACTCTGAGACCAGTCTATAAAATCATTACTGGTTAGTTCTACTATACTAGTAAAATCTTAGGAAAGAGTAACTATATGGCAGGCACCATACAAATTTAGTATCTATGGCTAGTGAATAAGACTAAGATGGTACTAATACATAACTTAGTACTGATGTCACTTGAGCCAAAGATGTTTAAACAGTGTTGAAAGCCACTCCATGACACTCACTGCTCTAATTACATAAAATATCATTGCACAAAAATGTACAATGCCCTGATTCACAATGTTTATCTCTCAATAAGTATAGAAATATAATGAACAAATGATTATGCACAAATAGACACACACACACATACACGCAGATACACACACAAAGTTCTAAAAATAAACAACTTAAATCAAAGACTAGGTAAAATGAGAGATGGGAAAAATGTCATTTTAGACAGATAGTCAAGAATCATATCTACTTTTTGTACAGAGATTTGTGGCATTTACGAGTAACCCAAATAGAGCCCTGGAGGAGAAGTATTCTAAACAGAAGCAGCAAATGCAAAATCATGAGGTGCAAATGTACTTATTTTGTTAAAACAACAGTAAAATGACCACAAGCTAGAATGTAATGAGAAAAAGAAAAGGTAAAAGAAATTCTAAGAAAGATTTAATTGTGAATATTGCTTCTTAATGCCCATCTCCATCGTGGGAATTTAAGGTCTATGAAAGCAAGCATTATTGTGTTCTTTGTGTATCATTTTTTCCAGTCACTAGTAAGATATTCATGTGAGTTTTGAATGAGTAAATTTTGTTTGGGACCAGAATTGAAGAAAAAAAGGAAAACTAAACAATTAAATTTTATGGAGGTAGCTATACTAGTTCTATACTTCTATAATGAAATACCAGAGAAAAGTTCTGTTGGCAAAAAAGGTCCAAGGTGAGGGGCTGCACCTAGCACTAGCACTCCTACAGAAAGAGTGTAAAGATGGCTCAGGACATCACACAGCAGGATGTAGAAAGCCCACATGCATATGTGAGTTTATGGCATCTGGTCCTTCTCCTTTTTCATAAACCCCTAGGTTCCAATCACAGAAACTTCCTCCTAATATCCCTGTCTAATCCTATCCCTTTGTGAAGACTCCTTCTCTAAACACCATAGTCCAAGAAAGTTTCTGTAATATCTCACAGGAAGGATTACACTCTAACAAATTTGCGGGGGACAACCAATGTTCACCTGACTGCAGCATCTGAGAGCCTGAGCATCTCATTGGCCAAGATTCCAATGGAGAGAACTTCCGGACAAGGAATCCAAAGCAAGTGACCAAAGACACACAAATTCATATGGGATGACAACATGAGGGATTGCAATAACAGAAATCTTCATCTGTTCAAATTATTTCCCATCCTAATCTAGTTTCATATATCCCAGGTATTACAGAACACATTTCAGAACAGATTACAGTGATGGCCTCAGTTCTTCTCCCCTTTCCAGATACTTGCCTTTTGCCGCATCATTTTTGTAGTGCTTCCTGCTGTGCACAAGATGAATGGATTAGCTCCTGGCTTGGAGCTCACCTACGTGACTTGCTTAAAAATAGAAAATGAGGTGGAGCTGAACCCTGTGCCTACTTCAAACTTGGTTGATCCTCAAGAAAACATGAGGGCTTTGGTGTGCTGTCCAACATTTCTGTCATTGCCATGAGAATAATTCTGAGCCACACTGTTGGAATAAGAGGTAGTGACAGATGACTCTAGTTCTTCCAGCAGGAATCAGCCAAGATCTGCAGCTAAAGACCACCTACTCAATTCAATATGAACTCATCTACATGCACAATAACTACTTTTCACTGCATATAATTGAGTTTATTATCCATAAAAAACTAAATGATAGGGCCAGGAAGATAGCATAGTGACCTACGCACCTGCCTGGCAAACACAAGGTCCTGAGTTCAATCCCTGATTTAAAAAAAAAAACCTAACTGATAAAACATGTCCTTTTAAATTCCTTCAGGTTCTTCAAGTTTTTCTTATTGAAACAGTATAACAAGCTTGCAGAGGTAAAAGATACTCTGATCTACAGACCCAAATACCTTATTAGCCAAATATAACAGCAATGTTTACAGGTTCTTTATATTTAAAATATGTTTAATATACCTGGGATTTTCTTCTAAGTAGGTGCATGGTCAGGCACTAGTTCCTTCACAGTTTAAGGAAATTCAACTTTTCTCTACCTCTTATACCATGGGAGCATAATAGTATAGATCTCAGCAGGCGAAACAACTAGAATAGAAAGTGATTTTCCAATAAGAGTGAAGCTTGCTACAAGCTAATTAAACTTTTTATGCCACACACAATACCCTGTTCAACAAAACTTTTTGTATTAACAGGCATTTCTCACTGACTTGCTCAATGGTCAGCTGAGCTCTGGTTTGCACTAATGAAAAAATGAAAATCAATTTTTCTTTTTTAACAGTTTATACTCTGAAATTGTTTCAAGAATGTGCATCATAACATTCTTGCCTAGAAACAGCAGAAATGCCTCAATGCTGATGTAACCAAGCATGGAGAGATAGTTTTGAAGAATACTAGGGAATTGGGTGGTTCAGTTCCTAGGCAGACAGTGTGAATTAGGGAAGGCTCAGTCAGGACATCACTGTTCCTGAGCATCAGGCATCATAAACACAGACCCTGGACCTTGAATATCCTTGGGGTGGCTAAAATGGATTTACAGACAGCACCATGTCTCACACCACATGGTACAAGTGGGAGGTGGTAACACATCCCTGAATCCCTCACCAAACATAGGACAGCCGCTCACACTCCCTCCTAGATTGTATTTAATTGTCCCAGTGTTGATGGGCCTGTCCCTAAGTATTGTCCCTTAGTTCCAATCAAAGCAGAAGAGAAGTCACCCTCTTGGAGGGGGGCTAGATAAATAGTCACTTGGCATTTTGCTTTGGAATAAATGGGTCCTTTTACACCAGAGTTGCATATATCAAAAATTTCCTCAAATATACTAAGAACATGTTTAACAGGAAATATGTCCAACACAAATTATATTTTATGTAACACAGGAAAAGTAAATGTGAGGTCATGAGGATAGGCATTTTCTTTTTCACATTGCCAACAGATTTATTTTTTAAAGGAATAGAGAAAAAGAAAATCACATGAGGCACATAAGTATGGAACAGAATATATATACAAATGTAGGCCGTTTTGCTAAACATTATATAACCACAACAAGCTAGCACAAAGAATGTGCTGTATACAATACGGAAAAGGCTCCAAGATTAAAGTGTTCTCTTACCAAGGACGAAGACTTTCAATCTCTGTATTCAGAATTTAGGCTGCAGTCCTTGGGGTTGGGTGGATCACCAGATGTGTGGAACAGTCCATGTTTTTAAGCTGATCTGAACTGAAGAATGGCCACCTGGCCCAGGTAGAAGTAGATGTGTTTGGTTTCATGTGTCGCATAACTACCGAAGTTCTTCCCTACAGTACCAGGTGGGGTTGCACTTCTTGTCAAACTCCCTCTTGATGTGGGCCTCAATGTCCTTTTTTCTGTTGTATTTCTCTAGCACCTGAGTAGTACACTCTACTGAATCCTGTTGCATCTCTTCTGACACATCCACATCTTTGATCACTGCTGCTCAGTTACACATGGTTACCAAGAAGCAGGAGCTGGCTGATGCAAAGGTCTCCAAGAGGAGGTGCTGGCACCACTCAGGCCAGGTGGGAGATGGGAGATGATGTAGCTACCAAAGTCATGATCTCTCTCTCTCTCTCTCTCTCTCTCTCTCTCTCTCTCTCTCTCTCATAAGTGGAATCACACTCAGGACCCTGAGCTTGCCAGGGAAGTGCTTATGCTGATGAGCTATTACTGACATGAGGCAAAGAGAACTGGAAATTATATATTAACTCATTCAACAAATATTCCCTGAATGTGTCAATCATTCTGTCAGTCACTCCGTATAGAGTCAAAAAATCAATCCAAGATTG
>NDGN011480792.1:0-11136 GCA_002564285.1 Tympanoctomys barrerae
TAACTGCTGCTGCAGGGTGAACAGACATAGCAGAAGCCATGAAGAGGAAAGGCAGGAACCTATGCTGCATACACATTGCTTGTGTAAGCCCTGCCAGGGCTTCTACACTCAGAAAGGAGACTCGCAATTCAAGACTATCTTCCACTACAGATTTCCAAAGTGGCTTCATCTTTTAGGGGCAGATCCTCAAGTTAGCCCCGGTACAAACACTAATGAAGAGAGAGTTTTTGTCAAAACATAGCAAAGACCTTTTTGGAATATGAATCAATGTTTTTTTTTTCTTCTTCTCAGATTCGCACTCCAGACTCATTTTTTAAATCCAAACTTAGCATCATGTCTTTGAGGAAACTAGAAAACAGCTGGCTCTTAAGAATTTATTTCCATAATTCACACTGAACAAAATGACAAATGTACTAACACACGTTAATACTTAAGGATTTAAAAAGACACAAAGATAAGTTCATTCTGTTTTTAATCACATATATTTTACCTCTACTATTCTTAGTTTCACTCATTTATTCATTTAATACAAATTTATTTAGGTTTTACCAAGAGCTATAGCTCTGAGTACCAGGGCTATATAGCAGTGTACAAAACAGAATCAACCCGTTTTCATGGGAAACTGGTAGAGGACAACAAATAACTAAAATAAGCAAATAAGAATTTCAAATTATGACATGTACTATAGTACTATAAAGACAATATACAGGCCCAGCGAGATAGCTCAGTGGTCTAAAGTGCCTGCTTAGGCAAGNGTGCAGGGACTGCAGTTCAATCCCTGGCACCACATGCTACACCAGCCCTGCTCCCAGGGTAGGCTGAGCCAGCCACACACACACACAAAGACAATATGCAGAAGAAAGCAATGAGTATCTGAGAACGGCTTATAGGACTATCTCAGAGACAAGACAGACTTTGCTGGAGAAAAGAATTGAGACTTCAATGGGAAGAAACAGTTATGTAAAGTGTTATGGGAAAGCCAGCCCAAGAGAGGGTCCACAAGCAAAAAGTCCAGAGGCAGAAGTGAGTACAAAAGCCTAAAGGCACCCTAAAGAACAGCAAATAGTAAAACCCCAGGGGATCTCCTTCCCTATACTGGTGCTTGTTTTTGAGATGGTGTTTTCAATATTGCCCAGGCTGGCCTTAAACTCCTGGGCTTATGAAATTTTCCTGTCTGAGCCTCTCAAGAGCTGAGACCACAGGCACACACTAAGCCCCACTCTAAGTTGTACTTTTCTAGTCATAGCTCAATACCTAACACCATAGAACCCTTTGAATTTCACCACCTTTGTTATTTTGCCAATGCCATTTCCTTTGTCCTAAAATCCCTTATTCCACTTATCAGCTATAGTTACAAAGACTATTGACCATATTATAGTTTTACAAAGACTATTGACTATATTTAAAAATGTGTCCTGAGACGGGTCAGTCTAGGAAGGCTTCCCTAGCTCTCTAGAGTCAACACTAACCCTTCTTCTCTGTTCCCATGGTCCCTGATTCAGCATGTAATCAGGAACAACTTTAAAATTCTGTGACATTCTAGTTGGGCATGGTGGCACAGGCGTGATAGCATATGCCTGCAACCCTAGCCCTTGGGAGACTGAAGGAAGAGGATTGTTGTGAGTTTGAGACCAGCCTAGAGTACAAAGTGAGCTCAAGGCCAACTTGAACTACAGAGCAAGACCCTGTCTCAAAAAGAAAAAAAAATCTGTGACCTTCTTATACTTCAGAAAATGTTTTCCACTACCCCACTAGACTTCATATCAACACTATGAAATAAGCATTCCTAACCCTACCTTACAGACAAAGCTCGGAAGTTCACAGTTAAGTAGCTGTATGAAGTACTCAACAGATAGCACACCAGAGCCAGGGTCTGGGCTCCTACCCAGCTTTGACATATTACCTCTTCCTCTTCCTCTTCGCCTTCTCTGTCAATAATCTGGAGCAGCCTTTTTTTGTCATCATCTGCTTCTTCAGCCACAGCCACTTCTTCTTCCCGATAGCGACCCCGTTCTCGAGGACCAGCTTGCTTCCGACGTGTTTTCTGCTCCTCTTCCTCCTCCTCTCGGGGACGCTTTGTGCCCCTGTTTGGCTGAGAATGGAAAAAAAAAAAACAGGATGTTACAGCTGGAAAAGACATACAAAGGCGTAGACAAATGCTCTGAAGGTTTTCAAAGATTCCCTGATAGGAAAGCACCACAGCAAACTATCTCTCCTACAAAATGGGGCAAAGTTCTACATGGTCACTTTTCAGACTCCTAGTGATTCTACAAATACACCAAGAACAGTTGCTTTTTTGGGGGGGAGGCAGATTTTTTATATGCATTTTTACCATGTACAAAAGTTTCTATGTATACAGAAATTGCACAGAACAAACATGTCCCCACTTGAAGATGGAGAAACTAGGTAAGGCTCAATTACTAAGAAACAATCTCCAACACTGACCCCTTAACACATGGTGTTAATTTATATGGTACAAAGTCACTTTTATAGTCACTCAGAAGTAGTTTGATTAGAGAATATGCCATTCGTAATTTCCAAAGATCTATTGTATTTCAAATTCTATTTTACTGAGGAAGCCCAGAGGCCAATCAATAGGACAGACACTCTCAAAAGAGGTACAAATGGGCAACAGACATACAAACTATTCATTAGCATTAATCACAGAGATTCAAAGAGAAACATGGAAAGATATTACCTCACATCTGTTAGGAGGGTGGAGGAGAGTGACGCAAAATGGAAATTCTTGTCCAGGGATGGTGATTGTACATCAATGCATGCAATATAGAAAACAGAAAACTAAAAATTGGATCCTGATATGATCCAACAATCCCAATTCTGGGTATATATCCAAAGGAAGTAAAATTAGTACACAAAAGTTATCTATGCTTCCATGTTCATCACAGCATTGTTTATAGTAGCCAAGATACAGAAGCAACATAGGTGTCCAACATCAGATGAATGGATAAAGTGGGGCATATATACCCAATGGAATTTTATTCTGTCATAAAAGAAGATTCTGTCATTTGTAAAACTATTGCTCAAACTGAAGTAAAATAGGCCATGCACAGATGGTCAAATGCCACATGATTTCATTCATATGTGGGCTCTAAAATAGCTGAACTCAGAAATACAGAGTAGAAGGACAACTCCCAAAGGCCATAGAAAGAGGACACACTGATGAAAGATTACAAAGTTTTGATTAGGGGAAATAAGCTTTGGTAATTTTTGCACAGAACAGTGACTATAATAATGCACCATGTAGTTCAAAATTTTTAAAAGAATAGACTTCCAATATTTTTACCACTGGGGGACAGGGGGGAATCTATGTAAGGTGACAGAATTGGTAATTAGCTCAATTTACTCACTCCACAAGGTCACAAAACCACTGCTACCACAGAACAGAACTAGCAATTTCTGACTCCTAGTCTCAGGCACTTTCCACAATACTATCCCTGATGGTACCTCATTTTGTCTTTTTACAAGACAGTCCATGAAAAACATACTTTTCATTAAATTAGAATAAAACAAGACATTATTGAAAAGGGTTTCAAAGCTCAAAAGAAACAATAAAAAGATATAAGTGTCACCATTTGGCTCAAATTGCTATTAGTATGAGTGGACGTATCACAGACCTCTCTAAATCTCAGCCTCTTACAATGGGGAATTTGCCTTTCACCAGTGAACTTCAAAAACTTCTTAAAGTAAAAGAACTCAAATTATAAGAGGATTATACAAACATAAAATTAACACTATGAGGTAAGCCATGACTGTCTTCCCCAACAAATGAACTTTTCTTTACTCAGTATAGCAACTGCATCAACTAAGAATGTGCTAGTGTAATATGATATTTGACTACCAAACAGAAGAAAATACCATGTCCAATACCAGCCTTCTACCTTATTTGGTAGAACAGACAAATTTCTACTACATGTCATACACCTCACCTTGTGACTATCACTGAATCACACTATGCCGGGGTAGAAAGTCATTTCCTTTGTATTCGTCTATCCTGCTGTCTCTACATACCAGGTGCTTCAGTAAGTCTGAGCATATGACATTGCTTAGAAAACTCACATTAGACAATTTAGTTTGTGTGGTACCACCTGCTATTTTTCAATGTCTTCCTAGTCCCCCTAGGCTAGAGTACAGTCTCATGTGAACATACTCTATCTCCTAAAGTTCAAAAATCTGCGTTTTTTTAAAAAAGGAAATCAACATGCCAGTAACTACAGACTATCAGAAAAAGGAGGCAGTGGCTTTCATGTAGGGAGGAGAAGTGAAGGTAGCTTTATCCTACTGGAGGATAAGCTTCAAACTAGAAATCTATAGCTCCCCAGCAGGTAAGGAACTTCAGCCCCCTGGGAACAAGAATTCTTTCAGGCTCATAAAATAAGCCTGCTGTGATTCTGATTAGCAAGAGCCTGCTGCAGCAGCCAAGTCAAAGCATGAGCTTCAGAGTTCTCCACAGAGAGGTTTCTGGATTGTTTATCTCTCAGGGTAGAGTGAAAGGCAGTGGACCACAATTAAAGGGAGAAAACTAAATACAGCTATAGCTAAGAAATGCAAAACAGAAATAACATTGGCAACATCCCTTTGGAAACCCATCTTCTGATCCACTTTTCTTCCCCCAGTACTGGAGACTGAACCCACGACCTCTAGTGTGCTAGGCAAGCATTCTACCACTGAGCTGAACCTTTTGCCCCTTTGTTGTTGTTATTTTAATACTTTATTTTGAGACAGTGCCTTGCTAAATTGTCTGACTGACTTCAAACTGGCAATCTTCCTACCCCAGACTCTAGGGTAGATAGGATTACAGGCCACACCCAGCCAATTTACTTGTTGAAAACAAGCACTGCAGAGGTCAGGGAAAAAGCTGTATTTTTTTTTTTCAAATAATTTCCACTGAAATAGCACTTTTTTCTGCAGAATTTTAATGTTTGCCACATCTCTGGCAACCAGAAGCAGTTAATAGTTCTGTTTTATAAGCTGAGAGATGGGATGCCTAAAATATTTTGATAAACTCTTGCAAAGACAACTTGATCCCTTAAATTTGAAGTTGATCTCTGGAAATTTTGCTTATATATCATGATTCCAGTACCCTAAAGGTCACATATCTGAAGGGTTCACATGTATGTATGTATGTATAAATATCATAGAAGACTTTAAGTTAAAACAATATTTGTTAAACCATTAATTCAATAATTAACTTATTAAAGAAGCATTATCAAGTAGTAATATGGCCCAGTAGCAGTTCCAGGCTTCTAGTCAGCTGTGTCTAAGTACAGTCACAGGGATGTACAGGGCTCGTGTGGGTTCTTAACACAAGGAAAGCGTTTATAACCTTCATGAGTAGTCTAAGTTCCTAAGAGGACAACCTTTAGGTTCCAGCTATTTCTCCAATCCTCCTCCCACAGAATTCAAATTAAGCTTCTCTCACAATAACCCTGTAGAGCAAAGCAGGATCCCTTAGGACACTCTTGCATGACTCCTCCTCCTCATAGTCACTCCCACCTCCCTCTCTAACAGGTAGGTAAGCTGTGGAAAGGCTATCTGTGTTTTACTTCAGATTTTTTTTTCCTTCCCAGGCAAAAATTTATAATGCTTTGATCTTGTTTTGTTTTGCAGTGGCAGAGATTGGACCCAGGACCTCACACATGCCAGGCAAGCACTCAACCAGTGAACTACAATCCTAATCCTTTGTAAGATATTTTGAGACAGCTTCTTGATAAACTGCCTATGTCGGTCTCAAACTTGCATTTCTCCTGTCTCAGCCTCCCAAGTAGCAAGGACTATAGGTGTGTAACACTATGCCTCGCTGAACTTCTGCTCTTTGCTCTTCAACTTTCAGTTGTTCTTTTTCAAAAGCTAACACTCCAAATAGAAATCCCTCACCATTCCTGAGAGTTTACCACTCTAAGCCATAAATGCTAAGATTCATGTCTTCAACAAATATTAAAGGCCAGTGATGTCTAAGAGGCTGGGCTGATACTAGGCATGTAAGTGCAAACAAGATAAACCTTGCTGTTAGAACTTAAAACTCTAGGACAGAGAGCCCAACTAAAATAAATTGCAAGCCATACATGTAATCTGACATTATTTAGGAGCCACGTTTTAAAAAGTAAAAAAAACAAATAAAATTAATTTGAATAATATATTATTACTTCAACATGTCAACAAAGAAGAGTGCTAACTTGATATTTTACTTCTTTTCAATACTAAGTCTTTGGAAGCTAGTATCTCAATGTACACTAGCCACCATGTATTCTCAAAAGCCAACAGTGACTACTAGCCACAGCTCAAAACGGTACAGGTCTAGAGAGTTTCCTGCCCCTAATAAAGCAACAATGAAGGAAGTAAAGAAATATGGACTCACAGAAAGCTAGTCTTGACTGTGAAAGGCCCACACTAAAAATTATGATGCTAATTCCTCACCCCCACCCAGAAACAAATGACTACATTCACCATTCTCAGAGCAGCTGGTTATATAAAAACAAAAAATGAACTCTAAGTGGGGAAGAAGCTTACCATGGTCACTCCAACTTACAGGGGAACTAAAAGGCTACCAATCCAAAAAGAGAACGTAGCACCCATAGCTGCCATAGGTCAGCAACTCAGGCCAAAGTTCCCTTGTGTCACATACAACCAATCCCAAGTGGCTTAAGCACTCTTACCAGCCACCTCTGAGGATTAATTTGTTTTGGTATCTGAAAGGTGTATGAAATCCCTCAAGATGAAGGAATGACAAAGCAAGTGTCCTGAATAAAGTCATATCTCTGCCTTGTAGCCCACAGGACTGTAGAAAAATGAGTATCTCTTAACTTCTGATATACCAGAACATCAGCCTTGAAGGAATTTTACAGTCTTCTACCTTCTCTGCCTTATTCCCCAAATATGGTGAATAGGAAAGAAAGGTCACTAAGTATTTTCCACCACTGAACCACATAGCTGGTAGACCTTTAGGATACAAAGACTACTACTTACTGAAAGCTTTACATTAGGCTTTAAAATAATATACCTGTACATGATACTTTAACTTGATATTAATCTTAAAGCATGTATATGTATGATTCTATCCATATCCCTAGAAATATAAATCAAGATATCTCCACAAAAAGCTCTGAAAGAGTTAAAACCTAAATACAGAAGCTGCCTAAGATACTCCCTGTGTACTCAGACAATATCCAACCTAAGCTTTAGGTTTCATTTCCCCCCCTTCTCTCTCTCTCTCTCTCTTTTTTTTAATTAAAAAGCAGTGAGAAGCTGCAGCTATAATGAGGGGCTGTGGGAACATGCAGTTATATTGGGCTCAAAGTAATGTACCATAGGAAGAGGCTACATCACCAGAACGAATCCTAAATTAAAACTCCACTATGAAACCAACTCCATTTCCTCTGAGCATGCAATCTATATTATCGCATTTACGGTCTGTCTCGACCTCAATTAGACTTAGGGGTGAGAGAGAAAAAAGGCAACTTCTATAATAAGTAATAATGGTATCATTATGATAAATTATGAAAACAAAGAGTGCAATTATTAATGTGAACAGCCCTTTTGTATCAGGATTTAACAGCATAATGTGGGGGAGGTGCCTAAATATAGCTCAACATTCCAAGTTACCTGGCTAAGGACAGGATAATTCATAAAAGATGCTTTCATAATAATAGAAGAAAAAATGTACAATTCTATTAAGGAAATGGAAACTATCAACAGCAATCTACTATAACCTTGTAATAAACCAGCACTTAATACTAGGGAGTTAAGACAACTCCAGAAAAGGGTTTTCCAAGTAAGGTATGAAGTACTGTTTCTTAAATAACAGCAGGAAAAACTCAGGAATCTGAGCTGAGAAAAAAGAGATAAAACCTAGTTTACCCCTCTAAAGAATAGGGTATTCTGAGTCTAACAGTTTAAAGAACTTATCTGGTGAGAAAAATACAAGACCCCATGTCATTGCAATAGTGCTTTTCCTTCTCCAATACTAAGAGAGAGAACATGCATGTATTCACTCTACAGAAAATACTTGTGTATGTCTAGAGTCACAACTTTTTGCCACAGTTATTCTGAGGCATTAGAACCAGTCCAGACTTTAGGCACCGTCAGCCTAACCCAACCAAGCATCTATCTAAGTCTCAATCTCTTTTTTAAAACATTTCTGGACAAGCATAGGTTAAGATTTTCCTACCAACACCTCCATGACCAAATACCTCCTCACTAACCAGAGTCCCAGATGTGCTACAGTCCATCTTTGGGTCCTTCAGAGAGACCAGTACACTGAGGTGAAAGCTTTCAACCTACAATTTCCTTCCATAGTCCCCAATCCTTCTCCTAGAGAACAGCTTTAGACTTACTTTCATATTGAAGAAAAACACTGGACTAAGTCAAGATGGCAATCCTATTTACTTCTCCCTTTCCTGTTGCCATTTCTTTTTCAAAACAGACACTTTCAATGGGAAAGGGATGCTGTGCACAAAACAGGGGAGAAAAGGGGGTATAATTAAGTTCCTTCCAACAGTTACTTTGGGACTTCATTATTTTAAAACTTTTTGAAACAATTATACATGTGCAGTGTCACAATCCAAAGATTGTGGATGGACTGGTCTAACCAATCTGAAATGCTCAGAAATCACCTGCGGTTAACCTCTCCTGATTACCTTTTGTCCGAATAAAAGGGAGTTTGAAAACATTTGTTATTACCAGATGGCAGTGCATGGCCTGACCCAGAAGTTACCGATGAGCTGCAGTAATGAGTTTTCCTTTGCCTTTACTGGCTGCGCATTCACTGGTGACATTTTACAACTAGGACTTCTGGCTCAATCAATATTTGCAAGCATGAAACCTGCCAAAGTTAACAAAAGGGCTCCCTTGCAAATTCTGCTTAAGGCACAACTGAAAATGCTTACAATATCTAACACTACAACTATCATCAGCCAAAATTTGTAATTAGAGATTAAAGTAATCAGACAGAAAATTCTATCACCGAATGGTTGGTGTGCTGATGACTAAACAAAACACTTACAAAGGGATCCTGTATAAACTATAAAATGGTATGCCAATGTAAGAAATTGCCATAATTCTATTTTTAGTTAATAAGTGAATAAAAATTCCAGAAGTCCACATGTAATTATATATTATGCCTCTGCAAATTTCTAAGACTTAAAACTTTAAAAAAAGAAAATCAATAAACTATGGTTTTCTACTAGTTTTTTCTGGAGAAAAAAACAAGTACCAAGAACTCAAAATATCAAAGCAAAATCATCTCAAAATATAAAACAACTTTCAATAAAAAAATTACAAGTACTTATACCATGTAATTATTAGATATGATTTTATCACCATCTACAGTGAGGGGAAATATCAATATATTAAAATATATTAAATATTACAAAATATTAAATATTTCAATATTACAAATTGAAATTAAAACCAGGCATGATGGCACATGCCAGTAATCCCAACTACTTAGGCAACTGAGGCAGAAGGATCATAAATCTGAAGCTAGGCAACACAACAAGGTATACTGTCAGAAAGAGAGAAAAAGGAAAGGAAAAGAATAAAAATTACCAACAGTTTCACTTACGATTTGTAATACAACTGGTTAACAAGATGGAGCTGATTTATGATTTACATCAGTAGTCATGAAGGTACTACTTAATCAGTTCCCTCCTACAAAATTCTTAGTCTTCATTTAAGCCTGAATATATATTTGCCTCAGCTCCAAAGGCTATACAGATTTCTTATTGAGAAGTAAAACTATATCTATGTCCATGATTTACTTTGACATCTTCTCTGATTAATTCTGCAGCTACATCAGAAAGCTGAATGTTGATTTGCCTTTTTTATTTATCAAAGCTAACATGGGCAAACACTTATAAAACCATTGGAAGGTAAACTATCTCCATTTCAGCAGGCTTATTCTGAATATGTTTTGTCAGCTACACCAGAACATTATCATTCATTCATTTATCCTAAAAATATTTACTAAGCTAACAACAGAACTTCAACATCACTCTATTTTACTAGGTGCTTGAGGGAATACCAGACATCAATACAACAAAGCAGCACTGAGCACTGATCTAAAAAATGTAACATGACAAAATGTAAGAAGCGGCAGACCAAAAGAATATTCTGATTGTAATACATTACTTAAGTCACGTGAGCTTAGATAAGTCATGTGACTTATCTGTGCTGCACTATAAAAATGTTATGCTTCTTCACAGAACTATCTGCAGTAAAGTAAGGCATAGTACAATTAAACAAGATAACACAAAATATATAAATAGATGATTACAAAAGAAAAAATACTGAGTAGTCCATAAGCATATAAAAAGTGGCCCAACTTCATTAGAAATCAGAAAAATGCACATTAAAAACCATGAGATACTATCAGATAGACAAAAATAAAAACTTGGCAATACCAAGAGTTGGTGAGGATGCGGGTAAAGAGGAACTGCTAAATTTGCTTATGATACAGCACTAATTCCCCAATTAGTAACACTAAAGATGTATATACTTTACAACAATCCCACCAGTTCTACTTCTAGGTTATACATATACATTGGAGAAATTCTCATAATTGTGCCAAAAGAAATAAAGAATTTTTTACTGGAACATATTTGTGAAAAAAATTCAATGATCAATAGATCATAAATAGACAGTAACAGTATAAAAATGCATGAAAACAACACTCATGAAATTCAGGACAGATTGCTGGGGGTGGAAGAAGGCAATAAGAGAGAAAATGTATTAGGGAGGAGTATACAATCAAAGAGAAATAGCTAAGGAAACAAGAGATAATACTTCTTTTACTTTTTTTTTTTTTTTTTGGCAGAACCGGGGATTGAACTCAGGCCCTTGCGCTTTCCAGGGAAGCACTTATTCCACTGAGCCACCTCCCTGGCCCCTCTTTTACTTATTTTTAAAAAGACTCAAAAAGTAAATTTGGCAATAATATGGTTATGCACATACTTCAGGAGAAAGAAGAGGTGCTCACTAGAAGCCAGCAGGGGATAACACAAAATAAACCATACCCAAGCCATGCCTATGGTTGAGGTCCTCTTACATAGTTACCACGAAATATTGTTAAGGGTTCATACAGAACATAGGGTAGTTTATTTTTTTTACTTTTTTTTTTTT
>NDGN011480801.1:0-11819 GCA_002564285.1 Tympanoctomys barrerae
ATGTTGAGTGTATTTTTTCAATGATTTAGCTAAGCCTTCATCTATCTTAAGGTGTTTGCTTTCATGTCAAGCCTACATTTAACACACTTGCCAATAAATATAGCTTCATTCCCTGCTTTACTTTCTATAAAAAGACTATTAAATTAGAAGCACTATGCATTCTAATTTTTATTGAACATTTTAATTACATTACGTTTGTCAATTTTAATTTCATTCTGTATTGTCAAGTTGCTATAAAAAATAAAAAATAAAATTTTTAATAACAATTGACAATTTTTTATGACAATAAAAAATCCTGAAATAATTTATGGTTCTATATGAGATCAACAGCGCTCAAAGATTTTCATGCATCATAATCACTTCAGTTTGCTAGACCTTATCTCTAGAGACTGTGTGATTGTCTACATACAGTGATAATATTGTTTTGAATTAGTTAATTTAAGAGATGTATAGCCTTATCTTATTGTAACTTAATTTTATTGACTTTTTTTTTTTTTTTTTCGGAACCAGGGATTGAACTCAGGCCCTTGAGCTTGCCAGGGAAGTATTTATTCCACTGAGAAATCTCCCCAGCCCCACTGAGCCATCTCCCCGGCCCCACTTGACTATTAATATATATGGGAATTTCAAACATGTTTTGGACGTTTAACTTTCATACTATTCTTTCCCATATCCCTTGTCTACTTCATTAAATTAAAAAAAATGCTGTTATTGCTAACAGACCTACAGCAATTTCTCTGGACTCTTGGTGTGTGCTAATATTTGGAGATGTCTTTTTATTTTAATTTTTTTTATTTAGGACAGGGTGTACAGGGTATACAGGGTCTCACTGCGTAGATCCGACTAGAAGTGATCCTCCTGTTTACAGCCTCCCAAATTCTGGGATTACAGGCCCGCACTGCCACACCTACTCTCAATTGGCTCAGCAGCACCACCATGCCCAGTATCAATTGGCTCAGCGCGCCCTGAGGGTAAGGCGGTCACTATAGTTCCTTTGTCTAAGCAGACACTTTAATCCCCTGAGCTATTTGGCCTGCCCTTGGGGATGTTTAACTACCTCTCCTTTCCAGGTTCCCACAAATATTGACCACTTTCCTTTGAATTTGAGCAATTTGAACTTAAATATTTTTTTTTCACTCTTTGTTAGTACATGTTGCCATACGTGATGTGTATATTCCTTTTTTGGTACACATGCATGACATATCTTTATTCCTTTTCTCATCCCTTCTCACTTCTCTCTCTCCCTTTAGTCATCCATCTTTTAATCCCTTCTACCAACTTGGCCAAAGGAATGTAAACATCACATATTGCAATATGTGCCCAAAAAAGGAAGAGGATCATGCACTATTAATTAAATACTGTGCATGAGATACCTTTCTTCTTATATCTTGTCTTATCATCTCACAGAAAAACAGTAAGCTAAAATCTATTTGTAGCTCTTCCATTTAGATTCAGAATAAAATAATGCACTCAGGTATTTCTAGGCCTAGTCAAAATATTTTTAAGAGCACAAAATATAGTATTGATCCCCAACTCATGCTGAGAAAAATTATTTCATAGGAATTCACAGTTCAAAAGAGTCTTCATTGTGACTACTGTTGATTATGGTAGCATGTATGTTCTCTGACAGAAAGGACATTTTTTATACATATATGTATATATGTATTTTCAGTCTTTACAATATATGGAATAACATTTTGGATATAGAATAGGTCTTACTAATGAAGGAATATTGTATTATTACTCTGTAATGTTACATAAGAGTTATGACTGAACCTATAGTAAATCACATCTGTCCTTTATAAGCTGAGGTTTATTATATTTGTTTTTTATTATTGGACAACTTTTCTTTCATTACACACTGCACGTGAAAGATCATCAGTCAGCTACCTAATCTTTAATGAATTTCCCCCCAGAATTATCATTCAAAACCAGGAATATTCATTTATAACCAGGAAAAAAAAAATCAAGGAATGGAGTCTAAAAACTGTTTCAAACCTTGAAAATGACTTGGATCATGTCTTGTTTTCAGGGACAAATAGGAACTGATAAGGTCTTACATTGTCTCAGAATCCCCACTCTCACCCCATGGAGCATCACATGAAAATGGCTCCACATTATGACACAGGCATAACTCAAGTTCAGAAGGCACAGAAGTTCCTGCCACAAATATCTAGTCACTGAGAACAGAACTCCTCAAGTATCTGGGAGCTTGTGGTCCAATTCTGTATTACTTAGTGCTGGTCAGTATGACTCTGCACTGTTTTCTTTTGGAAACACCTAGATATATGTGCTTAGGATATAAGTAGGACTATCGATTTTGCTTGTTTTGCTCGTGGTTTTCCTTATTGTTGGTCTTGGAATTAATTTAAAACCATAGGGACCACAGTTTACAAGGGTAGATGTTTGTATATAGGTTGTACTAGACTAAAATAATGGCCAGCTCTTTTCCATTTCCTCCTCTTGAGAGAGAGTCTGTTCCCTTGCTGTCTGCTTCTGAATTGGTTTCTGTCACTTGCTTTGAACAACAGACCGGGAGTTGGGCAAGGGCCAAGCCTAGAGCACAGGAAGCTGAGTAGCTTTTGTTTCTGTGCCCTGGGAGCCCATAGATTGTCATATGAAGAAGATTAAGTTGGTTTGCTGGATGACAAATTGGCTCATAAATAGCTAGTAGGCCAGGAGACGTGCAGCCAGATGAAGAAGATGAAACACCTTTTAAAATGATTAGTGGTCACAGATAAATAAATGAGTCCAATAAGACCAAAAGGTTTGCCTAGCTAAGTATATCAAATTACTGAAAAAATGTTGTAATAAACAAATAGTTATTTTTTAGCCATTAAGCTTAATATTAACCCAATTACAGTTAAACCATTGGGTTTGTTTGTTACATGGCAAAAGCCAACTAATACACAAGTGAATTCATAAAATAAATACAGGGTAACGAGTTAGGCAGATGGAAGATGGCAGTGAGCTGAGAAAGGCGTGCCTGTCTACAGATAGCCCAATTTGTATTTTACTAAAATACCTCTATGTGCCCTGGAAAGCACATCTGGAAGCTGCCTGCCAGCCAAGAGTGTTTGTTTTCTAAACCAGCCAATTTTCTCATTCTTACAAATCAGAAAATTAGTCCAGAAAGTGACTTACCTCAGACTGCTATGGCTGATTTATGCCAGAACAAAAATAGAATCTAGGTCTTCTGACAGCTAACCTAGGACTTTTCCTTCAACAAGAGACTACATTTTTTTCTTACACCTGAAATAGGCATATTTTCAAGATAAGAAAGAGGCAAAACTATAATTGCTTAGTTTTTCCTAGGGATTCTTTGAGAACATTTTGTAGGGAAATCGTTTTCAATGAGAAAACTGGATACTGTGATTTAATTATGATAAAAAATATTCTTGGAACAAAAGTTTTTGAGTTTAAAATTGTCTGCCCAATAAATGAAATACCCTTGGTCATTAATTTGTGTATGTTATGGAACCCAGAGAGAATAACTAGGTTCTCAAAGTCTTAAAGTTGAGGGTATATGGTTGGTTTTCATAGCTGTTTGAGAAATTAAGTTTAGTTGGGTTATGTAAAAGGATAACAAAATCCATATTGTAGGTTCTCTGAACATATAATGCCACCCCTTATAGATGTGCAAATTACTACCTTTAAAAATGAGTTCCATCATTGTTGATAAAAACCATTTTCAAGAGGATAAAAAGATGCTTTGACAGATGTCAGGCATTCAGATATGAAAGAAATCAAGATAGCCAATTTACATCTAGTTCTGGTTCTGCGATGTTAACATAAACCAAACGATTTCTCATATTGTTCATTTGGCATCCATCTCTGTATGGAAGTTTACCCTTTTGCCCATGCTAAAGCTTCCCTCACACAAAGCCACTAAATAGGCATTTGTCAATAAATAGATTTAATTTAAACTCTCCCCTGGCCCACCTGGGTTCTCCCCATGCTGACAAAATGCCACTGTTATTCTCAACATAATTCAAAAGTGAAAATTTAAAATGAAATTTAAAAACCAGTGATCTATTGGTATCCTCCTATGTATAAGCATCTATAAACTGGGGCGACATTTAGAGATGCCTTTTAGAATGTGAATGTAAGCACACCTACATTTACATGGAGATATGGGGGGGAGCCGTGAAAGAAACTGGGGTGGCAAGCATCAACCAGAGAAAAGGAGCACAACCCAATTCCCATTACTTAATAGAACACATTGTGAGACCAGAGCCTCATGGGAGCCAATCACCAGCTGACAAAATTAGATTCTGAATCATGCTTTGTAATTCTTTCTAATGCCAGCCAGAGATGAGAGCTTTCCCTGGGAACTAGTTCCTCCCAGGACCTGCCCCCCACCCAACATTCCTTATCAGGCTTGAGCCAGCTGCCAACTCTTGAGGTTGCTGGACAGAGCATTTAATTCTCAAGGCTGTGCATTAATATTCAAATTCCTCCTTATCCATAGACTGACTTAAGCATGAACTTTTTTTCCATCTCCACCCTCTTTCCTGTATGAATTTCCTTCCATAGATTTTACCCAGAAACCTTTGAATTGAATGGACTTTGAAAGGAGGGCCATTAACAAAACTCGCCCTGCCCCAATTCTTCCGAAACATAGGCATGTACCCAGTTGAATGCTCCTTATTCCCAAAGCAAAGGTGATTCTTATTAAACATCTTTTAATATGTATTTTCACCCCTGAATTCCCTTTTCCCCTCAAGCTGAGGTCTGAAATTGTTGGCAAATAAACTGGCATTAGTTACAGTGGAAAACAGTTATCAGAATGTAGCCAGATATCTCATATTGCTCAGGATGGCCCTCATTTTCACATGGATGCCTTGGAGAATACAAAGATTAGGGGATTTGCCAGGCAAAATGCCTCAGAGAAACTACAATGAAAGTATACCTGCACATTTGCTTGGAATTGTACAACCTGAGAATGTGCACAGTGAGAGATAGGAAAGCAATGTGTTGTTTCACGTCAGAAAGCATTTTGGCACTAACTATCAGCCTAACTGAAGGAAGCGTGATGCGGTTTGGTCTTAATTAAGGTTAACGTTCCTTAGCCATGAAAAGCATCTGGATATTCCACTCTGCAGTTGTGGAATCAGTCATAGCCCAAGTTGGAAAGTTCCCTTCACTGAACTGAATAAACACATAGCAGTGACACATGGTGCTAAGACACAGTAAAGCAGGGATACTAGGAAGATGCTACAGCTTGTGGGTTTTTTGTTATAAGGAATTAGGTAGATTTGTTTTCCTAAATGTCTCCGTGGCCCATCTACTAGTATCATTAACTCATAAAACTTCTATGGTTCAGTTTCCTCATCTGTCAATTAGCTTTAAATAATGTTGTAAAGCTTAAAGAATCAGATACTGAAGTGCATCCTTACCAAAATGCCAAAAGCAACCAATAAAATTTGTATTATTAGCTGTCCTGACAAGGAAGATAAAATTATCTTTTAAAAGATAATAATTTCAAGTCAGATGCTGGGGCATAGAGCCAGGTTTTAGAGATATTATGAGGCCAATGAAATGAATCTCTTATTTAGTCTTTTAGATATAACATTTTTCTCAATTGAGAGATATACCCCAGATAACCATACACTTGAGGTTGTGAGAATTGATGGAGACTTGGCCCACTGCAAAAGCACATGCTGTCAACTTCCTGCTTTTGAGAAGTTCAGATCACCCAACATGTGGGACACAACCTCAAGGCACTTCATTCTTTCAGTCTAATATAACAGAATACGTCAAATAAGAATGATGACTGGGCCCATAGAGTTTTGCTATGCTTAATGCCTTCCATAAAGTTATAGCTTGATTCTTCATACAGAGATGCGACAGCAAGCAGACACACCAAAATGACACCCAGGATGTGGAAGAAGATTTATTTAAATCACAGGCACTGATGAGGATCACTCCCAGAATAGCAGGCCCTGATCTCTGATGGTCTAGGGATTATACAAGGTAAGCCAGTGTGAAGTACAGAAGCAGAATCGGTTGTCAAATGGGGATTGATTTACGCAATGGGCATCATAGTGACCAGCCAATTCTAACAGACAGAAGCAGCTAGAACTAGAACAGGTACTATTATGTAGGCAACAAGAAACTGAAGTATAGAGGCTGGGGAGGGGGAATTTTCTGCTACAGAACATAATTTAGGTACCAGTTTGATCTCTTTCTCTAAGGGAAGAATTTCATGCCAGGAAGTCACACTGGTAGGAAGACATTCTTTCAACCATTCCACTTGTGTAGAGTGGAACTGATAAAAGAAACTAACGTTCCCTTCTATCATTATATAATGCAAAGTGTCAAAGTATAAGCTTCTAGTTTATCATATGAAAATGTTAACTAAATGTAATAATATGGCTCGATATACCTGGTATTAAAATTAATCTTGAAAAAAAATTAATCTTGAAAAAAATGGCCTTGTTCTGTATTCAATATTATGATTGTTAATTAGCACTGGAAATTGCTTTAGCTACTTTTCTCATTGCTGGAAGAAAATACTCAACTCTTAAAGGAGGAAAGGCTTAAGTTGGCTTGCAGTTTGTAGAGGATGTGGTCCATAATTGGCTGGGTCCAAGGCAGAGTGGCAGGGCAGAAGTGCATCACAGAAGAGAAAAAAGTAGTTTACAGTGTGGGAGGTGGAAGGTAGGAGGCAGCCAGAGCAACAAATAGCAAGTGAAGAAGCAGCCCTTTTTGTCCCTTATATTCTGTGCAGCCTGCCTACCCTTAGGGTGGGCAACACTCACACCCAGGTTGGGCCTTGCTGTTTTCCACTCCCAGAACTATTGCCAAAACAATCAGTGTGCTAATTTAATAATCACACACTCTTTGTCCTGGCATCACACAGTGAATCCTAGCATCACACACTCTAACCTCCAGCCACCTCTGCAGAGCCCTATGTATATCACCTTAGGAAGCTTTAGGGGTACATATAGATATAAGCAGTAACAAAAAATATTAGAAACAGAAAAAAAATTGTTTCTTGTGTCTTACATTTAATTGTAAGGTGACATATGATCTTTGGGCTTCTTCAAGCCTGCTGGCTAAGCTGCAGCTTTTCTTAGATCCACTTACCAGTCTAGCTCCTTGTCTGTACCACACAACTGAAAGTGACAGGAAGTAGAGGCAGTCTATCTTCTCTCTTTGTGCTGCAGTGAAAGGCCAGATACTGGTTAAGGCCAACCCTTGAGTTCTTCCTTACTAGAGAATATTGCTCCTTCACTTCATTACTCTTTCTGCTATATTGTTAATTGTTCTTTAAAAAAGTAAGCCCTACCATCATATAGTTAGGCTTCTAATATTTCTCTTTATTACAAAACAAAAACCCAGTCCCTCCTTCAGAAAGGAACCCTTTTCCACCTTTACTGTAAATCTTCTCAAAAGATTTATCCATGTATCATTTTGATTTCTTTTTTTTATTCAAACCTACTCCATTCAAGACCTCATTCTTACTACTCCTCCAAGTGAGTGAATTTATTAGGGATATAAATTTTACTGAGTTTGATGATCAATTTTCAGCTAGTTCAGTCAGAAATTCTTGACTGTTCTCCACCTTAAAACAGACTTTCAGTACATCAAGCTCATCTGCTTTCTTTTACCCCATAGTCACTGCAGTCAGACATTTTGGCTCCTGATATATTTTTAAACTCTAATTTTTTCAGTTCTTGAGCTCAGACCTCAGGACTTTTCCCTATTATACTCACTACCTTGATGTATTTCCCAAGTCTTATAGACTTAAGGATTTCTAAGCTACGCCTCTGTCCAGAACTCTAGACTCTTGAGTCCAGGTTCCTACTAAAACTTCCTGTAGCTTGTGTGAAATAGGCATTAGAATATATCACATGTAGAAATTAAACATGTATATGCTGTCCCAACACACACATACATAAAAAAGTTTTCTCACCTTTATTATTCTTCTCCATGTCTAAATGTCCATCCCCTCATTCTAGTTGTTCAGACTAAAAGAAAAACAAAACTGTAGTCATTCCTGTCTTACTTTCTCATCCTTGAGATAAAATACTCAATGTGTATGAGTCAAAGAAAAAGACACTTCTGTTTTGATTCGTGATTTTAGTCCATGATAGGGTTGCTCGAAGGCAGGAACAAGAAGACAGAAGAAAAGAGTCCTCAACCCATAGGAACCAGGAGAAAAAGAGAGCTGGGAGGGCCAGGAACAACAGCACACTTTGCCAGCTATAGCCATAGTGACCCACAGAAACCATGCCTACCTCCAAACAGAACATTTAGCTGCTGATGTTATCAATGTAGGAATCCATTGTTGAGTGTAGGGCCCCGTAATCCAATTACCTTCCAAACCCATGAGATTTGTGGGGCCACTTCAGATCTAAAGCATAACCCTGGCCTAAATTCTTTCATAACCCTGGTCCACATTTAACCTGTCAGCCAACTGTACTTGTGGTGTCTCCAAATGAAGAGAATCCAACCAATACCACATAACCAGGAATCTTCCATTTGTACCCCTGCACCCTGTCTTTCAGTTAAGTCCGTAGGAAACTCTCACAACAGCTTGAGGAACAAAGAGAATGAGTTCAAGGGAGCTGTCCTTCTCCTTGCTTCCTTCCTGTCACCCCTGTGGGCTTGTCCATTGCTGAAGTCATCATTCTTCCCAATTCACCCTACTTGATGCAACTTTCTCTCTCTGGGAGTAAGATTGGACAAAATCTTACTCCCAGTTTTTTTGGCCTAGAGGTGGTAATAGGCCTTCTGATTTTAATACTGGATTGTCAAACTAACTCTTATGGGCCCCTGTATCTTACTTACACCTTCACAAATAGTCATGTAATAAAGAAATCTTTCTCTAAATATTCTAATTTGAATATAGTACAGGTTTGCTGATTGATAACTTGAGTAACAAAGTTGTGACTAAAAAAGTCTGCAGTTTAACTGACCTGGATGTCTCAATGTCCTGAATTGGTTCAAAACATTTACCTCTCATGATCATTTTGACTTTGAGGAAGACCCTGCAGTCACATGGTGCCAGACCCAATGAATAAGCTGGGTGAAAACACACCACAGGGCTGGGGAGATAGCTCAGAGGCATAAGAGCCTGCCTGGCAAGCACAAGGTTCCAAGTTTGATCCCCAGTACCACCAAAAAAAAAAATGCAAGCTAGAAAGAAAACACATCACAATATTTTTACAAGCCTGCCCTTTTCTTTGGATGACACTCAGCAGCAGTGACATTTAGCACGCTTTTAATTACACCTTATAAAAATACTCATAAAAGGGAATTTCTAGAACTGTTTCAGAAAGTAGCAAGATGGTGGGTGTGTTTGAAGCAAGGAAGAAAATTTTCGGGGAGATTAATGCCAGTATGTCTTCTGTGGTAATGAATTTTTTATTTCAATATTCAACATTTCTGTCTTGATCGTACCTTATCCTTTGTCCTGGTGGCAACATTAGTAAGAATAAGGGTAGCGAAGTAACTTTTCTTCTTATCATGTCACTACCAAATAAACACAGGGAAGATAACATTTTAAAACTATGCGCATAAAGCTGAAAATCATGGAGAATCAGGAGACCAATGAGGCAGAATTGAAAGAAGTTTTTACCTCAAGACACAGAGCAGATATGGCTGCATGTTGTAAGATTGCAGAGAGTTACAGTGCCCCTTAAATATCTAATCAAACCAACTCTGGTAGAATAAAGCAAATAATAGGGAAGAAGTGTGACCTTGTGATATGGACTGGAGACATTTAGGTAGATATGGATACAGTTGACAATCTTTCATTATTTTGTTTGAGATAGGGTCGTATCATGTAGTTCAGGTCGGTCGTAACCTCACTGTGTAGTCTAGGCTCACTTCAAACTTGGAGAGATCATCCTGTCTCAGCCTACTGTGTGTTGAGATTACAGACATGCACCACCACACCCAACCCAAGGCTGAGAATCTTGATATTCTCAATTTAATTAAATTTTTGTAGCAATAATGACAAAATAGAACTGTCCTTTTCCTGAGCAAATTATAGAAATCTGCCACCACAAAATCCTTGTGAAACGCAGGGGCAATTGTTTTTTGCTATAAATATTTCACTCACAACTTCAACTTACAAAAGCAACAACATTATAATCATAACTAGGTGACCTGTGTGGAATGACAATAAGTCATCAAAAAATCTTAACAAGATTATGATAATTACCTCTGCTGCAATGATCAGTATAAAGCAGAGCATCTTGTGCATAGTTAATGACCCAATAAATATTTTCTTCTCTTTCCAATCAAGAAAGGGAGCCCTTGTCTCAAAATTAAGTCAACCTTCCTGCTTTCTATCGAAATATAGTCTCCAAGGAATGTGATCAATTTGAAATTCAACAGAGCACCATGCTGGTACAGTTCATTGACAATATTGCTATCTGGAAGAGGTGAACATGAAATATCATGTTTCTTGGAAGTCTTAGGAAGACATAAGTATTTCAGATAGTTAGCATAGGCTCTGCAATGCCACACCCTGCTACACTGGAGATGACAAGGATCCACCAACATAGGTCATGCAGGAGAGAAATACTGATAATCCAATACTGTATTACCTCTTTTAGACCTTAGTCAGCTTCCACTTAGCTGCTGACTACATTGGGCACCTTCTTTCATGGAAAAGAAAGAAATATACAGTCCCCAGAGGATAAAAATACTGATTGGCTTTCCTGTTCACAATGCTTCTGTAAGCACTAGCATTTACAGAATAACAGAATGTCTTATCCATCACCATGGTGTTCTGCATGACATCACCTTCAAGGAGAGGAGTCACCTTACAGCAGAGTTAATAAGGCAATGTGTTCACACCCATGGAATCATCAAGTGACCTCTCATCCAGAAATAGTTGGCTTTATAGGAGCATAAGATGGCTAGCTGACAGAACAATAACAAAACCAGCTGGAAGTCAATACCTGTAATATAGTGTGCTACAGACAAAATATGGCTTAAATATATGGCCAATATATTGGCCTTAATTTACACATCCAGGAATGAAGTGACGGAATGATTCTTCTCACTATTATACCAATAACTCACTTAAAATCAGTATTATACCAATACTTCCTTACTATGCATACAAGCTATGGTTTACTGTATTTACAAATGTCTAACAGAAAAATGCATACAAAAGGAATCAGGACCAGGAATTCACCAACATGACAACTCAAACTTCACCCTAGTCACTTGATTCCTTCTACCAACGGGCCAGAAGTGAACCCCTCTATAAGGAAGTTTATTATTATTGATTTTCTAGGGGAAAGACTCACTGCTCCACTGTATGGGCAGAGGATTGTTTTAGGGACATATGCAGTGGAAAACTGAGGCAATCCCAAAGAATACTGAGGGTTGATATTTTGCATAAATGAAGTTAGGGGTCACCCTATGTGATAGAGAACACAGCCTATGCCATGTTGATCAAGGATAAGGGAAATATGCAGTGATTACAGATTGGACTATGACCAAATACAGAAGCAAAAACTGCATAAGCTATGCTTTGTGATAGTGTTATCTTTCCCTTTCCATTTTACATGAAGAATATGAGTAATGGGCATCATTTTAGATGGTACACAGGAGGATTACTGCATAGGAAACCACCACAGTGATGTGGTACCCAGTGAGATTTCATGCATTCCCTGAGATAAAGGAACAAACTTCCTACCTTGATGAAAGAAAGAAAGAGCAAAAGAATGGAAGGAAGGAAGGAAGGAAGGAAGGAAGGAAGAAGGAAGGAAGGAAGGAAGGAAAGAGAAGGGAAGGGAAGGGAAGGAAGGAAGGAAGGAAGGAAGGAAGGAAGGAAGGAAGGAAGGAAG
>NDGN011480809.1:0-10690 GCA_002564285.1 Tympanoctomys barrerae
TTAACATAGGTTAAATGAATGAGTTTTTGCAAATTAATGGCACACAAGAAGCCTGCTCCTTTTTTTCATTTCACAACATAATCTTAGAAAGACTTCTGGACAAAAATAAAAAAAATTAATATTTGTGATATCTGTGATTCCACCATTGACCAGAATCTTCTAATATTTGTATTCAATGTGAAGAGAATCTTGATGTTTATAAGTAAAAAGGCCTAGATCTTTGCTAGGTGGATTGTATCATATCCTACATTGAATCCTTGATCTGTGTAGGATACTCTTTCATCTGTTTGCATTGGATCGTTGAGCAATGATAACACATTTCATGTGCTGCGCACCTTCTTAGAGTTACTGATACTACTTTCTCTTTTGGGGTATTTTCTTTTAGACAATGACTTGGTTATTGTTCCCAGTTGATGAAAAAAAAATTGGAGCATGCATCAGTCTGTTTTTGGCAAGCCTTCATCATTCTGTGTCATGAAACTCAGAAAGAAAGAAAAAAAAAAAAAGAAAAAAAAATATATATCTGAGCTGCATATAATAACACACTATAATGAGTGGAAGAATGAATTTTTGTGCATGAACACAGTTCTCGTGAATGAAGTCAGTAAGAAGAAAATAACTTTAAAACTTTAAATTGTAAGGGCTGGCCAAATAGCTTAGCAAATTAAAGTGCTTGCTTAGGCAGATGCAGCAGCCAGGTTTTGGTCCCAAGCCTGCAGTGCCAGCCCCACCCCCCAGGCTGTGCTGAGTCTGTGACTGAGACTGGGCATGGTGATGGGCTCCTGTAATCCCAGCTCTTGGGAGGTTGAACAGGTGGATCACTAGGAGTCCGATCTACATAGTGAGACCCTGTGGAAATTTTATACCTTGTACTAAAATACAAAAAAAGAGAAAAGAAACAAATCAAAACAAAAAAGACTTTAAATTGTAAAAGAAAAAACTGAAGACAACATTCAGTAAATATTTGTATAATATTTCAGATGAGGAAATGCTGGAAAAAAGCAAAGAAAAACATTAAGTAAAATAATAGCTGGAAACTTGCCAAATAGGTGAGGTGGACTATCCAGAACCATAAAGAGGGTTATAAATAGGCTATCTACAAACCCTTTAGAATCTTCATGTAAAAATATAAACTAAAAAGTGAATCCTAAAAGCAGCAAGAACAAATAGTGTCACTTATAAAGAAACCCTATTGGATTAACAAGTTTCTCCACACAAATCTTCTAACACGGGTGTTTATGGGATGTATTTACAATGGTAAAGAAAGCAAACACTCCACCAGTCAGGAACACTATACCATTTTAACACTGCATCTCTGTGAATACACCCCTATGTAATCAACTTCAAGAAAGTGCTATTCTAGCTCTTCGTTACCAAGGCTTCCATCCCTGCTCCTTGGGCACACTGCCTCATAGGTTGAACACTGGCTCACATCAAGTGCATATGGCAGGAGGGGATCTGCTCCCATGATGACAGCTGGGAAGAAGAAGGAAGAAAGGAAATGTGGGGATACCGATGTACCCTTGGATATCCCACTTTCCTCTCAACTAGCTTCCTTTTACTAGATCCCACATCCCTGAGTTCAATCAGCTCCAAATGTTGCTATAGGTTCACAACCGAGGCTATAAGATGTGTGCATACTGACTGCATCCAAAAATTAAAACTAAGTGTCTGTTTAGAAAAGCTGTAGTTTAGAAGTCAAAGGGTCATAAAGTATTTCTCAGACAAGCAAAATAAAAGAAAATTCATCCCCCTTCACCAGCCTATGTTTTTCTTCTAAAATTGGTTGTAGAGAAAATTGAACTATACCTTATGTCCATTTATTGAACATAAGTCAAATCATTTTCTGTTTTAAGGTGTTTAGAGCTAATCATCTAAAACTAATTCCATTTATATAAGTATTTACAAGGAGAAAAATGAGGTTCTAATAAAATCTTTTAAAGCAGCTATTATTTTTAAAGCTACTATTCAAAATTTTTGCATTTAGCCCAACAAGTCATAGAAGGAATTCAATCAATAATATAATTACTATTTCCACATAATTTTAGTGATTAAAAAAGAATCAATTGTAAAAAGCCTAAATTGATTCTTTTTTAATCACTCAAAATATATGGAAATAGTGATTTTATTATTCATTAAATTTTGCTATGAATGACTATTATAAAGCCAACAATATGCAATGTGTTAATTGTTGTAACTCTCCTACCAAACTGTTTTGACGCTGTCTCATTGCAATTTTATCTCAATAAAATAAATAAATAAATAAATAAATACATAAAAAATCAAGTTAAAAAAGCTAGCTCAATTCTTTGGTAATTGAACAAAAGTGATATAGCATTCCCATGTTATTATATACTTAAAAATACAACAAAGTGGTTGTTAAAAAAATTACAAAGAAAAAAACGTAATCACTTTAGAAGCATTAAAAATGTACTTGATAAAAGAGAAAATTATTATCTTTTGAATTATCAAGTTAGTTAATTCTTTGAATTAATCTATGAGTTGACAAAATTGCAACTAAGTTTACAAAAAGTTTAGTAAGTGAATATGATAAGTTCATTCTAATTTCTACTTATACAAATAGTTTATAATACAAAATGATGGATATAAGGGTAAAATGGCCATGCTTACTGTAGCACTATTCAGAATTACCAAGAAATAAGGAAAACTCTTCAAGGTATCTATCAAAGGATTAATTCTTAAAGAACATGTAGATATACAGCAAGTTTCTCTTAGTTCAATGAGAAGAAAGGTTGGTACTAACATTATTTAAACAAGATATCATGTCTACATCTTGTTCTCTAAATAACGACCATGCAGACAACATTATGCAACGTATCAATTATATCCGACTGCTAACCAGTTTTGAAACTATTTCATTGTAATTTGATCTTTTTTCTCATTAAAATGAATAAAAGATAAAAAAAGAAAATGAGGTTTGTATACATAACAGAATTTTTTTTTAGCTATAAATTTAACATTCTGTAATTCTTAGTAACATGAATGTAGCTGCTAAACAAAATAAATCAGGCCCAGAAAATAAATGAAATATTTTTATTCACTATAATAAAGGGAATGCTAATCTCATACAAGTATTGGAAAAAATGGTAGCTAGCAGATCTGAGAAAGGGAAGATAGGAAAAACTTGTTATCTGGCACAAAATACTTACATTAGAAATATACCTGCTGTTCTGTGTTCTACACCACAGTAAATGAACGCAGTTTATAACAATTAACTGTATATTTCAGAAACTTAGAAAAGAGAATTTTGAATGATTCCAACACCTTACAATGATGAATGTTCGAGCTGATTGCTATACCAGGGGCACCTTGCTTGAGGAAATCAATTTGTTTTGTAATAATGTAGGAGATGGCGATGTTTACATTTTTGGCAGGAGGATGGCTGTTGTCACATTTGCAACTTCATGTAGTTTGCAAATGGAAACAAAATTTTTCTGAACACTTTGTTAGCAGTTGATTTGCTTGCAAATAGAAGCACTCTTAAACAAAGGAACTACTCTACTTCATTTGATCTTCACACCTGTGTATATGTAGCAAATCATACATGATAAATATATATAATGTTTACATATCAATTTAAAGTAAGAAATGGGGCCAGGGAGATGGCTCAGTGGAATAAGCGCTTCCCTGGCAGGCGCAAGGGCATGAGTTCAATCCCTGGTTCCACCAATAAATAAATAAATAAATAAATAAATAAAGTAAAAATAATATGTGAGGAAGTAGAGGAAACATCGTGCAAGATATGAAGTATAAGTATCCCTTTCTTTAGTGTAAACTAATGACAAAACATTTATTCAATAAATATATGTCAGAATTGAAACATATCTGAGTAGGAATGAAAACGCAATACTGCAAAGGCTTTATTTATTCAAAGAAAATTATTTTAATAAAGGCCATGAAAGAACTGCTAATTCACTTTAGAAAAATATTATACATATATCATATACATCTTTATTTAAATACATAAAAGCAATAATTAACACAAAATACAGTAGTATTCCAATTTTTAAGACAAAATGAAATTTCAAAGACTGGGCTTGTCTAGTTTGTGTAACTGAATCATATTATTTGGCTTTTCTTCATCTAGCTATGCTCAGCTCTAAAATGGTAATACAAAACACACACAAGAAGTAGCAGTTACATAGTAGCTCAGCAAAACATAGGTAGTTTCAAGAATTTAGGACAATAGCATTTCTTTCCAATGCTATGTAACATCTCACTTCAGTGATGCAATCAAGACCTTAATTTCACTAAAACTGCAGGACTATAAAAACAGTTGTTGTGAATGGAGAAAAGTAACACACAGGTACTGTGATTGATTGCAGTATGTGATTGTTCTCATTGTTCTTACCCTTCACATTCTTTTATATTTTGAACTGTGGGGATTCTAACTATGTCCCTAGAAAATGCAAAGTTGGAGGAAAAAGAAAGAGTCAGAATATATTAAAATACAAGATGGTTAAGATAGTTATATGTCTAGCTTCTCTTAGTTCAGTAAAAATAAAACCTTGTGCTAAATCTCTTTGGATAAGATAGCATGCATATATCTTGTATCCTGAATAACTATTATAAAATCCACAATATGCAATATATTAACTATTTTAACCTTCCTATTAACCTGCCTTTAAATCTATTTTATTGTCATATTTATTATTCTTTGACATAAAAAATAAAAGCAAACAACAAAAACAATGTCAAAACCACAGGTGACAAAAGGCAAAGAAAGACTTTCAAGCTCATTTAAGAAGGGGCAAGGTCAGATGTGAGATTTAATCAGGTTATACATTCTAAATATTTCTTCAAGTGTCCCTCAACTGGGTTGCTGTTCCAACACTGTGCAATATGTGTATCTTCACTATTTCAATATCACTAATATATGGTAGAGATTTCTAAAAATTAATTGAATGAATGAAGAGATATGTTTGTGCCAACCCTCTCACTACCACATCGACTCCCTCAACAGTGTAAATGGACAGAGGAGCTACATGTCCTACTCTCACATGGTGCCAACCAAGCCTTGAATTAGAAATTCCAGGACTGATGGCAACATAAAAAAAAGTTTATGAAGTCCCGCCAGTTCATGACTTAATGAAGGAGGGCAATTCAGTTGTTCTCTGGAAAGGAAGGGAGCTGCATGAGAGAACATTACTTACCCAGCCCCTACTCCTTCTTGTTCTATTGGAGCAGGAAGCTTAGGTTCCACCCTGGTCCTACCTGCCCCAAAATCCCAATCCCAAGGAATGAGGAAATAAGCCCAGAACTGGTTGCATTTAGACAGCAAGAGGCAGCGAACAACCTCTCAGATAAGATTTAGCATCAGAGGAGAGGCAGTGGTTGTTTGCATTTTATATTCAGTCTGACACACTTAGTCAAGAGGCTTATATGTCTAGAGCAATTTCATAATAAAAGTCAAGAGTAGCATGTCTTTTCTCTAAAGAACAAATAAACAATAGAGACAGACAACAAAGTGGAAACTAAAGCTCTCCTCTTTGGCTAGCACTGTCAAGATTTACACTCCTTAAAATACTTAATTCACCCTCAGTATCTGACCCACTTTCACCCGGAGCACTGGCAGGTACAAACCAGGGCACTGCAGTAATAGAAAGAGATAGAGCAAATGACAACTATGTGTTTTCTGAAACACTATAACCATATTCTACCAGGAAATCCTCATTGCAATTTCCAAGATTTGAGGAAGGTGGAACATTATCTGGGCTATGAGTCTAATTCTATCCCAGCCTAAGATGCACTATTTCATTACAGGCCAAACCCCAAATCACCAAGGAAACAGTCTAAATCCACCAAGGAAACTTGGCTTGGGTGATTTTCCTGGAGAAATATTTTAAGTCTGAGGCCCAAAGAGCCATTTTAATCAGGGAATTCCCTGGAGCAAAGAAAGATGTTAGCTCTCTGTAGCCTTTCAAAATAAGTGAAACGCAGAGTTTTTCAAAATTGTTCTCACAAAAAAATTCTCAATACATGTCAGTTGGCATGTATCATATCATCAAAAAATTTAACATTGTGATCAAGTGAAAATCATCCCAGAAATGTAGGGATACTTCAACATATACAAATCAATAAATTTAATGCATCTTGTCAATAGTTACAAAGACATAAATCACATGCTCATCTCAATAGCAGCAGAAAAATGTCTTGGTGAAGTCCAGCACTCATTCATAGTTAAAATTAAAAAAAAGAAAAAGTAATTTAGAGGAAATTGGAACAGATTGTCTTTAAATCTGTGTGATAAAAGTCATGAATGACAAACCAATAGCCAACATCACATCTTATTGACAAAAACTAAATGCCTCCATATTAAAAGCTAAAACAGCACATATACATCCACTGTGACCACTCACATTCAATATAGGTCTAGAAACATTAGCCAGAGCAATTAGACAATAGAGAGAAATAAAAAGAATAAGCATGAAAGGAAGAAGTGAAAGTATCGTTATTTTCCAATAACATTATACTCTACATAAAGGACTACAGAAACTGTTAAAAATTATTAAATACAGAAATCCTATAGCATAGCTGGATAAAAAGTCAATATACCAAAATGAATGGTATTCCTACATACATACATACTCATTAAGGTAGACTAAGGAAACTATACATTTTACAAATGCATCCTGAAAAATGAAATAATTACAAATCAATCTAACAAAGAGGTAAAAGATTTATACAATGAAAATTTTAGTGCCCTGAAAAAAAAAGTGACAGCCGAGAATTTCAGGACTTCAAAAGCTATTCCTTTGCTCGTGGATAACAAAAAGCATTATGAAAATTGCGATAGTTCCAAACTGTTATACAGATTAAATACAAGCTCAATTAAAATACTGTTAGTGTACCTCATTGTTGCTAAGTATGTGAAAAATTCATGTGGTATTAGGAGAGACCTGGGATTCCAAAAGAACAAAAGAGGTAACAAAGGCAAGGCAGAAGTCCTCACCATCCATGACTTGAAATTATACTGCAGAGCTACTGTCATAAAATCAGCATGATACTGGTAAGAAAGCACACCTGAGGATCAATAGGACAGATTAGAAGATGAAGAAACAGCTACAAATGTACTAAACCACCTTTATTTTTAAAAAAGGAGCCAAACATATTTGCTGGAAGAGTCTACACCATTGTTAAATTATCAAACTTTGTATCACTTGTACTGTTGCTTGTTACTCTGTTTTTGTCTTTGTTTCACATATTATATTTTATTATTAAAATAAATAAATAGATAAGTGGTGTTGGAAAAACTGGTTTTTCACATAGAAAAGACTAAAATTAGATCCATGTCTATCACCATGAAGTAAATAAAAGCAAAAATATGTCAATGATCTAAGTAGCAAAATACAAACACTAAATCTACAAGGAAATGAATTAGGTAGAAATCTTGATGACATAGACAGATAGAGAATTCATGGATAAACATCAAGCTGCTTGTGAATTACTTCAAAGAATTAAACTGGGATTTCATTTTTAAAATTTTTTTATTTATTTTTTTATTATTTGGCAGAAGCAGGTATTGAACTCAGGCCCTTGTGCTTGCCATGGAAGTGTTTATTCTACTGAGCTATCTCTCTGGCCCAAGGATCTCATTTTAGGAAAGTTTTCTACACATCAAATTTAACCAACAACACAATACAAAGCAAACTCACAATTTGGAAAAAAAAAAAAAGTTAGCTGACTGTCCCTCAGACAAAGACATTCTAATTAGACATATAAATAACTCTCAAACTCAGGCCCCCAAAATGTCAACACCAAACCTATGATGGGCATTTTCAATAAATACAAACTTCTCAGATAAAGAACTTCAAGTGGAAAATAAAGGTTAAAAAAAGGTGAAACATTATTGGTCATTTGAGAAATGCAAATTCAAACAACACCGGGATTCCATCTCAAGCAAAAACAAATGGCTATCATCAAGAAGTCAACAAAAAACAACAGCTGGATATGTTATGAGGAAAAGGAATCCTTTTACACTATTGGTGGGAAGAGTGACTTGTACAACCGTTGTGTAAATAAGAGTAGAGGTTCCTCAAAAAGTAAAATAGAGGTCGCACATAACCTAGCTACTTCTTTTAGGGATAATTTATGAGAAAAACTAAAAGCATCAAACCACAGCTGTGCATCTGCACCCATGTTGACAGCAGCACAATGTGTCATAGCTAAATCTGGGAAACATCACAAAAGCCCACCAACTGTGGAATGAAAAAAGCAGTGGTATTTTATATGATGGAGTATTATTTATTCATAAACAAAGATAAACTGGAGTCATTTCTCTGTAAATGGATACAACTTCAGACCACATTCATAAGAGAAATAAATCAATGCTGCATGTGTAAATATTATAATTTCTCCATAGTGTAAATCCCGAAAGAATAAATAAAACCTGACAAAAACAACAGATATTGTAAAATGGATAGAAACTGCACAATCAGAATAAACATTTAGGATGAGGGGATGAATAAAAGAATGAAAGAAGGAAGAGAAAACATATAAAGAAGGATAGTGTAGAAATTGTACTGCTGATTTCTATTTGTTTATTGAAAGTAACAGTTCATGCTTAATTAATTTTTGCATTGGATATTGAACTCAATAGGTTGCACATTCCAGGCAGATGCTTAAGCTAATGATTTATCTCCTGATCCCATTAATGCTTAATATATCTCCTTTTAAATTAATCCTTAAATTTAGTTTCTTTCCATTTTACTATATCTATTATACATTTCAGGTTTTATTTCAGGTTCTTAAACTAGAGAGAAAATACAATATTTATACATTTGGGTCTGATTTATTTCACTTAAGAGTATAGCCTTTAATTGCTTTGACTTACATGTTTGTGTTTGTTTTTCTTTATAGCTGAATAGTACTCCATTGTATAGAAAATACAACATCTTTTTCATCCATTCCTCAAGTTATAGGCATTTTGGTTATCTTCAAGAATTGTCTATAACAAAATGTGGTACTATAAAAATAGGTGCATATACATCATTATGGTATGATATTTTCAATACTTTTGGAAAAATACTCAGAAGAGGAAAAGCTAGATTGAATGGGATTTCTAGTCCTCCTTTTTTAAGGAATCTAAACACTGATTTTCATAGTGGTTGTACCAGTTCACATTCCCACCAGCAGTGGAGAAGCATTCCTCTTTCCCTACAACCTCACTAGCATTTGTCATTAGTTGATTTCTTTATGATAGCCAGTTTTTCTGAAGTGAGATGGTATTTCAAAGTTTTTAAATTTGCATTTCTTAAATGGCCAGTGATATGTAACATTTTTTGTATTTATTTGCCATTTGTATTTCTTGATCTGAGAACTGTGTATCCATCTCAGATGTCCATTTTTGGATGGAGACTTTAAATTTGAGTGGTTGATTTTTTTTTTTTTTAGTTCTTTATGTGATTTATACTCTACAACTTTTTTGGAGCTATTGCTAGTTATGATTTTTCTTCAATATGTGGGCTGTCTTTTCACTCTGTTGGTGATTCACTTTGATATTCAGAAACTTCCTAATAACATAAAATCCCAGGTGTTCATTCTTTGCAGTATATCCCGTGCAGTTTGGTTTTTCTTCATGATTTGTTTGGCTAATCCTTTTTCTTCAAGATTTTCACCTAGTTCCTCTTCCAGGAGGTTTAGTGTTTCTGTTTTAATGTTCGGAGTTTTAGTCCATTAATACTTTATTGATGTATTTATTTGTTTATGTATTCATCTATTTAGTACACTGTCTACAGGGTCTCACTATAGAGATCGACTCCTAGTGATCCTACTGTTTTCAGCCTCCTAAACACTGGGATTACAGATGCATACCATTATGCCCAGTCTCAGTCACAATCTCAGAACATCCAGGAAGCAGGGCTGGCAAGGCACACTGGGAATCACACCCGGGTCACTGAGCCTGCCTAAACAGGTGCGTTAGTCCACTGAGTATCTGCCTGGCCCCCATTTTGACTTTAGGTTAGTGCATGGTGATAGAACCGGGTCTAGTTTTAGCTTATAGCAGTGGAGAGCCAGTTTTTCCAGCACCATTTGTTAAAGAGGCTGTCTTTCTTCCATTGAACATATTTGGCCTCTTTGTCAAAGAGAAGATAGCTAAGTATGTTTATAATTATATTTGCATCTTCTAATCTGTTCCATTGATCCCTCAGTCTTTCTCATTGTTTTGGACAATTTTGCATTTTTACATGTAGCAATCTGAACAACAAATTTGAAGAAAACAATGTGCATTACAACATCCATTGTTGAATTCCTATCATCATTTTAATGAAATTCCAAATCATATCTAATTTTTAAAAAATTTTTATTCTCTTTAAAAAAGTTATAACCACACATATTCACACCTGAATCACTTCTGTTGTCAGAGCCTACATTTGTATTTCTCAGACCACCTGGAGCCCCACAGGTGTACTTAACTTCTTTGCAACTATTTTTACAATAGAGTTTTATCTAATGGTCATCATTTAAAAAATATATGACATAAGTGTCAATGGTACATCCCAAATTTGAATTGCCAGGGAATTTTCAAACTTTTGCCTGCATTTATGTTCTTACATCATCTTACATGATGCATTTACATCACAAACTGATGTACTGACACCTCAGTTTTGGACGTCCTGTCTTTAAAACTTCAAGAGATTAAATTTGCTATTTCAGTCAACAGACTTTG
>NDGN011480818.1:0-11152 GCA_002564285.1 Tympanoctomys barrerae
CCCTCCCCCCCCACCCCCATCTGGAAAATAACTTCCCATTCAGTATAAAAGATGGGGAATACGATCTACACTCTCCCTACTGAAGCACTGAAATAAACATCGTGCAAAAGATAGCCTTGCTTCTATGTTCAGAGTTTTTTGTTTGTTGGAGTGTCCTGTAGGGAAGGGCTGCATGATGGAGTGCTCTCGTAACTGTTCAAGACTGCATGTTCTGGGCCGGGGAGATGGCTCAGTGGAATAAGCCCTTCCCTTGCAAGCACAAGGGCCTGAGTTCAATCCCTGGTTCAAAACAAACAAAAAATCTATAAAAGCAAACACTTACTGCATTTTCTGATTGGGTGACACAAAGAATGCCAGGGCATGCTGGCCCTTCTCCTTCAATGGGCATGTTCCCTTGGGCTGCTTCCTGTATGTTGTGCTGAGAATCAAGGGTTTTCCACATGGTTTTCTGGGAGCTCCAGGAGGAGAAGAGGAAGTTAAAGACAATCAAGCACACAAAACTCAGAACACAAGGAGGAAGGTGGCAGGAGCTGAAGTCCAACCAGCTTTCATAGAAGCCTGAGAGGCCAGGATTAATGCTGGGATTTTATTCCACAGAAGAAAGGAGCCTGAGGTGATTTTGACCA
This sequence comes from Tympanoctomys barrerae, assembly GCA_002564285.1. Classification (NCBI taxonomy): domain Eukaryota; kingdom Metazoa; phylum Chordata; class Mammalia; order Rodentia; family Octodontidae; genus Tympanoctomys; species Tympanoctomys barrerae. The sequence continues at coordinate 627 of NDGN011480818.1, forward strand.
GGCACATAAATAAAGCCAGAATAGAGCTTCACTGAAGAGAATATTACCAGCAATCTGGGAAGTTTATGTTCACCTAATGACCCTCCCGGAACTCTAGAGCAATGTTGAACAAAGAATGAGTGAGTGGGCAACAATTGCGAGCCATGCTTATGACTTTTAAAAATCTTTTGGCTACAACTTTATAAAGTAAAGGAAAGAGAATCAGTTGTGATAACATAGTTTATTTAACCTATTTTATACAAATATTCAATCTTTGATATGTAATCAGTGTAAAAATAACAAAAAGTTTACATCTCATATATCACATAAGTCTTCAAAATCCAGAGTATATTTTACACTTATAGAAAACCTCAGTTTAAATGTAGATGGTGAGAGGGTTCAGTGTGCCTAGTGGCTGCTGTAGCTGACAGTGTAACACTAGGACACCTGAAAGGACGGGGGTCCAGGAAAGGACTTAGGAAGCTGGGGAGAATCAAAGGACAGGTGTCTGAAGATGCCTAGCTGGTTAGTACACTGAGTCCTCTTGTGCTTCCAGCTTTCTCAGAAAAAAACCTGAGTCCTCTGTAGAAAAACAGATGCGCCGTGAGACCATAATGTTCAGTAAAGCAAATCAGACACAGGAGCTTACGGATTGCATAAGTTCTCATACATGAGAAACTCAAATGATTAATAAGAGCAAAACAAAAGGTAGCCAGTAGGAAATAAGGCGGAGACCCTTCTCAGAGGTGAAGGTGATCAAGACTTGGAGAAGGTGGGGGAGGGGAGCAGAGCTGCATGAAAAAGGAATTAAGCTGTGCTATGACGTGGACCAGCCCCATGTAAGGAATGGAAACATTATGGACTGCAAAAAACATTAATACATTTTTTTTAGAAATGGTTTTGGGGGAAATCATGAATTGAACTCACAACCTCAGGCTTGCCAGGCAGGCGTTGTGCTGCTAAGTTATATCCCCTGCCCTAAGTGTGGCTTTTAAAATAAAATATTCATAAAATTCTAAGAGGACTTAGAAAATACTGTAACAGCTAACAGCAGATCAATTCTTGAGGTAAAATTTGAAACATTTCACATTACAATTATGAAGATTTCAGTACGGACTTTGAATCTTAATTTTATTTAACTCAAAAGGCTCTTAATTAATCCTTTGTGAAATCTTCCAACTTGATGAGCAGCAGATTCAATATCACTGAACTAGACAATCCTCTTGGGGCTCCCAAATTTTCTTTTCCTTTTCCAAATTATTTTAAGGCTTGAGGGTGTGGGCATGTATATGCATGTTATCACAGAAGCAGACAGGAGAAAAAGACAAAGACAGAGCCTGATCGCAGAGACAAAGCAAGCTACTCGTACCCAACCCCGCCTGGGTCTACTGACTCATGCTGACCAACCAGACTAAGGAAGTACACTTTTTAACCTACACCAAGACTGCTGGAAATGCAACCAAAGACAAGATTGTATTTTAAAATGAATTCTTGAAAGGTAACATGGTTAGAAGCAACAGTTTATTAAACTACTTGGGAAAGTGTCTGGGGGTCAGGGGAAAGCAAATTACAGTGATAAGAGAGAAAATAAAGACAGATGCAAAGAGACATCCCTGGAGATTTGGGGCTGGAACTGGGCTGCCATACAAAGAAGGGTAAGTTCGAGTGTCTTATTTTTCACTGTCCCATTAGTAGCAGCAGATTCTCTTCCAAAAGAAAACATAAAGAAGAGATACATTGTAATGTCATTTTAGGTATATTACTACTACTATTACTACCATTATTATCATTATTTTGTGTTTTTGAGACGGTCTCAATACGCAGCTAAGGCTGACCTTGAGCTCACTTTGAAGCCCAGGCTGATCTAGCACTCACAAGGATCCTCCTTCCTCAGCCCCTGAGTGATAGGATTACAGGCGAATGCCACCACTCCCAGCTTAGGTACTCGATCATCAGCTTCATCAAGATATCAAACTTTGAGCTACCCAAAGATGCCCACTATTGTCATTTGGGATCCGGCTAGGGTTGTGTGGCCTAAGAGCTCCTCCCTGTGTTTTGCACTGAGCTCTTCCTCACAGAAGAGAAACCCGTTACACCAGTACTTGTAGCCCCCATTCAGTAAGTCTGGGATAGAGCTCAAGATTCTGCATTTCAAGCCGTCTTGTCTGCAGGCCACAGGTGGAGTAGTAAGACCCCAGAACATCAAATGTTTTTCTGAACAAAGTTATATAAATAGTTGTAGGTGTATTCTTAGGCTTAAATTCTGCGGTTCCCCTCCCTCTGAGCTCACTGTGGCTGAAATTTGAAAAGAAATGAGGAATTAAGCGATCACAGCCGCCTAAGCTGCAGATCCTGCCTGGGAGCAGCACCTTCTCTTTGAGGCTCATCTCTTTGATCTTTTGCTGCTCTACTTTTAGGTATCCAAGCTTGAAAGAGAGAAGACTCAAGAAGCAAAGCGAATCCGTGAGCTGGAGCAGCGCAAGCACACAGTCCTGGTGACGGAGCTCAAAGCCAAGCTCCACGAGGAGAAGATGAAGGAGCTGCAGGCCGTGCGGGAGAATCTCATCAAGCAGCACGAGCAAGAAATGTCACGGACGGTGAAAGTGCGGGACGGAGAGATCCAGAGACTCAAGTCTGCTCTCTGCGCCCTCCGGGATGGCAGCAGTGACAAAGTAAGGACAGCGCTCACCATCGAGGCCCGGGAGGAGGCCCGGAAACTGTTTGACGCAGAGCGTCTTAAGCTCTTGCAGGAAATTACGGACCTGAAAACGGCCAAGAAGCAAGTGGACGAAGCGCTGAGCAATATGATCCAAGCGGATAAAATCAAGGCTGGGGACCTCAGGAGCGAGCACCAGTCCCACCAAGAAGCCATCTCGAAGATCAAGTGGGAGTCAGAGCGGGACATTCGGAGGCTGGTTAGTAATCGTGCCAGACACGTTCTCTTTCTGGGTCCAGAGTTGCACGGAGTTCGCTTGTTCATGTGTTCCCTTAGAGCTGGATTTTAAACAATGCGCATGAGTTGTTCAGTTTTCTATCCAAAAATACATGAGGGCTGGTTGGGTAGGTAGATAAAGACATAGACGCCCAGGCCAAATGAACTGTGGGATTTCTGAATCCCCTGCCTCATAATAACTGAGTTCTCCAAGCTCCTGGTATATGGAAAATGTCTGTTCAATAAGTCCTATTTTCTTGGGTATTTATAAAAATATTCTAAATTATGAACTCTTCCAAATTCAGCATGTTTTGTCAGCATTTGTAAAGTGGCAGAGGGCCTGCTATGGGATGATTCTATGATTTTCAAGAAACATCCTGAGTGATTCACCTGCTGCACAGTTTTTCCAGGAAAAAAAATAGTAATGCCCGACACAGGAACAGTGTCTGGAAAGAGGACACAGACCTGTAAAGTCCCTGCACATTTTAAATAGATCTTTCCTTCGCAGTGAGTGAGGACTGTTGAAAACAAAAGCCGTTACAATTATTTGATTGGCTGCGATTCCTCAGGAGCTTGCTTACCATGTAAAATGTTCAAGACTTATCTCACTCCCTAAAGAGTTGGATAACTCTTTTTACTGTGAATAACCAAAGTTCATATAGGTCTCTGACCATGCACAATTGTAAAACTATTATCTAATACAAAAGATAGTGTCTTAAGTTATGTAGAAACAGCATTCATATTCAGATATTCAGGATTAGCTATACCTTAGTCATGTCATATTAATTAAGGACTGCTTATTAGAATATATCTTATGCTTCTCTAAAACTTGTATTTTTAAGAAAAAAAATGTATTTTTCTTTTGTTCTCCAATTTTGTACAATTGCTTTCTAAGAATCCCAATTATATTTTTTTGGATGACAGTTCTAGGATTTTAAGTTAAAAATAGTGACTACAGAACATTTTTTTAAAAGGTAAATGTGTATGATTCTTTTTGAAGTATCAGACAACATAAACATAAAATGTTGTTGCCAAGTTTCTAAATTCTTGAATCTTCCACTTATTCTACTGCACTGTTTGACAATCAAGACCAAACCCAGTGCAGAGTTAGTGGTCTCTGGCCTGCCTTTAGTTTTTTCAAAACAGTAATGGCTGCTGAAGAAAGAATCAAGATCCTGAGCTTTGGTGTTAACAGGTAAGGAAATTTTTTAAGTAGGCTTCATATTAAATATTTTTGTTAATTATTTTCAATTGAGTGCATTCACTTGTCGACGTGTGCATTTTTTCTATGATTTCCTTTTACTACCACATTACTGAGGTAGATACGAAGTCGTTCCTCATAGCAAGTTAAAATCTATGGGCCGGGGAGATGGCTCAGTAGAATAAGCACTTGCCTGGCAAGCACAAGGGCCTGAGTTCAATCTCTGCTTCCGCCAGAAAAAAAAAGTTAAAATCTAAACCACCTGAAGAGAAAGAGGTTCAAATATTGAGTGTAAACAAAATAACATGAGAAACTGCTTCAAGAAAATATAGGTGTTCTTTTTCATCTTTCCTACCTTCTATCCACCGAACTTCCACAACAGCCCCATTTTCTATAAATTGGAGACAAAGAATTAGGAGCTGTTTTGTCTCTAGATGTAGCTTATTTATTTGTTTGTTTATTTATTTATTTATTTTTGCAGTACTGGGGATTGAATTTAGGACTCTGTGCTTGCCAGGCAAGCACTTATTCTACTCTGCTATCTCCCCAGCTGAGTGTTTTGTTTCTAAAAGCTCCCAGAGAATGCTAGCATATACCCCCTTGCTGTCTAAGAACCACAACTTTGTTTCATTTCTGTAATTTAAGTAAGTACCAGTGCCCTTTCCACTTTGCAATGGAGTCTTCCCTGTATTAGTTGCTAACTATTCTATGGCTGACCACTTAGCTAAAGAAATGCTGGGAGACTATGGATAATCTTAAAACTAGTCTAGCACAGTGCCTGAGAAAATGGGATCGGAATCAGGACTAAAAAATCCAGTTTCACCCTTCACCAGCCGAGATAACAGTGATCGGGTATTTAATATTTTAGGTTCTCAGGCATCATACATGAAATGATGATACCAGAACCTACTAAACAAGAGTACTGCAGAGTAAGATAGGTGATGTTCAGGCTAGTTTCTGCACTTTTTTGTTTGTTTGTTTTTGTTCTTTTTGTGGCCCGTACAGCCTGCCCTCGAGGCGGGGCTGTTGTTGCCTGGGTGCTGAGTATCGAACCTGGGTCCCTGCACTTTGCCGAAGTTTGCCTAAGCAGGAACTTTACACCACTGAGCTATCTTGCTGGCCCCATTTCCAGTATTTTTTAAAAATGGGAAAATTTACACAATGATGATGGTTGCATTACGTACTTTTCTCGTTATTCAGACAAAATACAAAGAATAAAGGAGGAAGGGATCATTTAGCTCACAGTTTGTAGAAGTGGAGTCCACAGTTGTTCCGAGGCAAGGTGGCACATGGCAGAGAGTAAACTTTCATGGCAGGAGAAGATACCAAAAGCAAGAAGAAAGGAGGGGAACAAGCCTCCTGCCACCCCTTTCATTTTATCCAGACTTCTGGGGTTGAGCCAGCACCAATCCAATCAGCAGATGGCTCAGAAACCACTCACCCTTAATCCCTGCACCCCTGATCTCAGCACTGAGCCAGGAATCCATCACAAATGCTAGATTTAGCTGCCTCCAAAAAAGCCCCATCTAAAAGCACATGTGACTTAGAGGGGGACAGCTAGATATGGATCATAACAGTGGTGATGAACATGATTATAAAGACAGTAATGGCATGTTGCTGTACCAGCAAGATCAGGTAGGTAGAGCGCATTAGAAGCAAGTAGAAACATGCAGATCTACAGCACAGACGTAATACATGACAAGTCTGACAAGTGAATGTGCTGCTCATCTACACGTAACACTGGACTCAAGTCCTCTACCAAAAGTAGAAACCAAAACTGATACTTTTCTCCTAAATTAATAGGATAAAGTTTGATTTGATGCTGGATTATTAAGTGTGTTACAGGATCATGCAGACTCAGCCCAATGTCCTTCCCCAAATTGGCCTAAAATTCGATCACATGACTTGGAGTCAGTAGCTCACAGGCACTTATGCATGGAAAACATGCAGCAGCATAATACAATTTCTTTCCCAAATGTTTCTCTCCCCAACCCCATCAAGTCAAAGAGTGCAGAAACAATGGCTTCATACAAAATGATTAGCTAACTAAAGTTTTAGGAGGAAAAGAGTGTAATGTTTGTGTTGAATGCCTCTCATGATCTTTTTGATTGTACACTAAAATATAATAAAATGAGGTGAGGGCTTTCATCCAGTGGATATTCCTGTCTTCAAAGATTGTTTCCCGATATTCACTTCATTAACACTCATCTATGAAGAGCAAAAAGGTTTCAGCCCAGTGACACTCCGGTCAATTGGTATAGAATATCTGTGCCACTTACTTGAGAAAGTCTTGTGAGGCCGTGCCAGACTGAGTGCAGATTAGTGCTGAGGTCGATAACTGTGTCCCAGAGACGTCGGAGAAACACCAGTGGCTAGCACTTCTAGGTATTTTCCATTCCTCTTCTAATCTCAACTACGATTTTCTGACAATGATAAAGTGGCCGTTAAGAACTGGCGGCTCTGAAATCTAGACGGAAATGGAAAGGCCGAAGGAACATGAACCATTGAAGGGACTTTCTTGCAAATTCACCACCTGAATACAGACATCTTAGTCTTAGAAAACTGCTAGGCAAGTGTGAAGTCTGTCCTTTATTCAGTGACAAATGACCAGAAAACAACAGCAGCTGTTACTCAGATTAAACATAAATGCTCATTTCCCCAAAAAAGAGGTAACAAAAATTGTTCTGGGATATATTGTAGTGTAATAACCAGTATCTACCTTTATTAATACTCATCATCTGTTTTTAAATTAGCCTCTCTTAGGGAGTGGGGAAAAGAGATATCTATGTGTGTGTGTGTGTGTGTGTGTGTGTGTGTGTGTGTGTGTGTGTGTAGCAGGATGGCTTAGATAATTGTACTGTGAATTTCTGCTGGACTATGGAAAGGAGCAGTTAGTGTTTAATTTTTTTGTCTTCTTTCATTATTCCCTTTTTCTTTCTTCTTAATTTCTTATAACTTGCTTTCTTTTTCTTTCTTTTTCCACTGTTGCCTGCATGTATCCGGTAGTCTGAACAACTAATCTGAAGACAACACTGGGCAATAAAACAAATACTGTCAAATTCATATTCTTTTGTTTAGTGAAATTCTATGTCATTTGTCATTTTTATATTCTTTTTAAAACAATAAAAAATTAACTTCTCCTTTCTGTATTTACCTGACTTGGATTATTTCAGGCAATATATTGAATGAAAGCATCCATACAGGATGTACTACAGAGACAAAATTCACTCTCCTTGCCACCCAATTAACTTAGGGTAACCTTTTGTTATACTAAGTTGTCTCACCTTATTGGTAAATTCAGTATACTTGCCATATGCATGGGTTTTTTTTTCTGTATCAATCAGAAGTTAATCTCATAGCATTATAAAAATGAATGTTTTGTGCAGGACTGTTAAATAAAATGTTTTGGGTCTCATTTATTCAGATGGATGAAATCAAAGCCAAGGACAGGATCATTTTTTCCCTGGAGAAGGAGCTGGAAACCCAGACAGGCTATGTGCAGAAGCTCCAGCTGCAGAAAGAGGCTTTGGACGAGCAGCTCTTCTTGGTGAAGGAGGCCGAGTGTAACATGAGCAGTCCAAAGCGGGAGATCCCGGGCAGGGCAGGAGACGGCTCTGAGCACTGCAGCAGCCCCGTAAGTCCCCTCACACTGGTGGCAGAGCGGAGCAGTCATCTTTTATTTAGTTGCCAAGCTTTACTTTCTACTTAAGCTCTTTTCCTGTTTACTACAAAGAGATCAGTTCTACCTCCTACTATAAAACTGGCCAGTATCTTGGGAACAGGATTTTACAAAACCATAGACAGCAAAGTGGTTAGCGCTGCATTAACAGATCATGTGGGAATTGCCAATCTCTTTACGCCCTCTTAGAATTTTTCTAGCCAAGTGATACTCATACAAACTTAAGTTGGCTACAAGAATCATAAAGTCAATGAAAAGACTTGCCTCTTGCCAAGACTGGTCATTTTCTCTTGTGCAAGCAATTGGGAAAATTGGTAAAGGCAGCTTTCTTCTGCAGGGGTCAAACTGCACGCCTGCCTAAAAGACTAAACCTTTCATAATCATCCTGTGAAAGCTTCTAGGTTGACTGAACTTGCCATTTCTTTCTCTGCATTTTCATCATTTTATATGAGAAACATTATTTTCAGACATACAGCAAGATAAATCGGTTTATATGTCACTGGCTATCACATCTTGCATCTTTCAAATTCTTTAGCTGCTAAAAAAGAAATGAAAATGTATTATTTAGGAACCAAGAAGAGTTCCAAGGCACCACTTAGAACAAAGTAATGAATAACTTATAAATTGGTTTTCAAGATATATATAGATATATATATCCCAATAGATAGTAGGAAGTATACTGATCTAGGATGTAACTTATACAACCTGCACTGTAACAATAATTCTCTTAAGAATAGGATTTAGACTCGGAATCTTTGGTTCAACTTCTGGGTCTGCCATCTACTGTGTGACCATAGGCAAACCATTTCAGTGATCAGAATAGCCATATAGATAGATAGATAGGTCTGCATGTGATGCTCATATATAAAGTATGCTTATATATGATATACTTATATGTATATATGATATATATCAAATAATATATATTAACATATATATGTTATATATATATCAGTTATATATATATAACTGTTCTGTCAACAGAACAGCACCATCACAATGAAAAATGGTGATGGACTTGCAAGCATGTGACAATGGTAATAGTAGTCCCGTGGCCCCTAGAACCTAGAGTTAAACCATGACCGTGTGTAAAGTGATTGATGTTAATTCCACCAGCAAGGAAGCCAGTTGCACTGGGCAGACCATTTTAGTGTATCCTTCCTGATAAACTAGTCCTTCTACGCATGAAGCAGTCTGCCCCTACTTCCTCATCTGTCCCCTCTGTGGCTAAGCGTGACAGCAGGAAAGCTCTCTAAGCTGGGGAAAGTCACGCACAGCCATGACAGAAGCTCTACCTCCTGGACCATGCACGCTCACACAGGACCTTGCTCTCACAGCTCACACTCTGATGTGCTGAGGCAGCTCCTGCCACTGCCCACTGCGATGAGGCTGGGCTCCCGGAAATATCTGCCACATGAAATTCATCTTCAATTCCAACCAGTCTTGGTCTTCAGCCCAACAGATGAATACCTGTGTTAGAAAAGAGTGCATACTTACTCTTTTCTAAATAAGAGAAAATTTTACTGTCATCTCATGAGCTAGATAAAGGGAACTTAGCCTATTATTTTCATAAGCAGTATTCCAACATTTTGTGAAAGGTATTTATTGATATTTTAATTTTCATGTATAGGATTTGCGAAGAAATCAAAAAAGAATAGCTGAACTGAATGCCACTATAAGAAAATTAGAAGACAGGAATACCCTACTTGGAGATGAGCGAAATGAGTTGGTGAGTGCAGCTCAGAATGTTTTTATTTTCTCTTAAGTATAATGATTTAGAAATGTAAGTCATAAAAGTATAAATTATGTTATAGAAGTGCAGCCTAATAGAGAAAACTTCATGCATATTAAAAATACTGTTCAATAAATATTCACAAAGTGGGACACCGTACAGTGCACCCAGATGAATAGATGGACGGTTACCGTGCTCTCAGATCCTTCTGTTTTGGAACCCTTTGCATTCACTATTCTTCTAACAGATAACCCTGGGTTAATTTCTCTCAGTCTCCATGTCTATAACTATTTTTTTGTAAATTCCTTGTAAACGAAATCATACAATACTTACTCTTTTATCAGGCCTCTTTTGCTCAGCATTATTTGTATTGTGTGTAGGATTCATCCATTTATGTTGCTCTACAGTCTTCAATTACTATTACACAATATACTTACTTATTCTCTCACTGAAGGTATTTGTGTCTTTCTAAACATTTTGAAGTTTCTTATAAGAAAATGTATGCACCCTGAAACCGTAACAGTAAGTGAAATAAATCAAACACCCAAGCTAAAATATCACATAACTTCTCTTGCATGAGAAAGTCAAAATGTAAGAAGAGAAATAAAAGATGGATAGTGGGAAGTAAAGAAATAGTTCTTTCACGAAGGGGGAGGGGATAAATCCACATGTGCAACATCATATTGTCTCTTTAGTGTGAGAACCTGAAAGAAAAAAATAAAATCTGAAGATTATAGTAGATACTAAGAAAAGGGAATGAACCTGTTCAAAAGAAAGGAATTACTGAGTTGAGGAGAAGGACAGGAGAGGGAGTGGGGGAAAGAGATACATCTATGTAAGCAGGATGGTTTGGACAGCTGCACTATGGATTTCCGCTGATGTATGGAAAGAAACAGTTCTTAATTTGTTTTGTCTTCTTTTTTTAATTCTTCTTTCATTTTCTTTCTTCTTACTTTCTTTTCTTTCTTTCTTTCTTTCTTTCTTTTTTTTTTTTTTTTTTTTT
>NDGN011480820.1:0-19148 GCA_002564285.1 Tympanoctomys barrerae
CCACTTCTTGTACACACCTGAAGGACTAAAGTCAGAACACTCTAGGATACACGCGTGCCCACATTTACTGCAGCCCAACTCGCGACAGCCATCATATGCAGTGCGCCTAGTGCCTAGCAACAGATGAAAGGACAAAGCCAGCACGGTATATGGGCCAAACGGAGTTTAGCCATGCATAAAGGATGAAATGCCATTTACAGAAAAAGATGAGTGTGGAGATCACACTACACAAAATAAGCCTGACTCAAATAAATAAATATCATCTCTAAGGCATGGAAGTTTTGAAAGATGGAAAGAAATTGGAAGGAGATAAGAAGGGAATGAGGGAGAGGGAGGAGTGAAGGCAGATAATGGGCGGATGGATGTCACCAAGATATATTTTACACACTGAAATCCACAAGTGTGAGACTAAAAGGAGAGGATGGGACAGAGGGGATGAAGGGGAAAACGACTAAAGTATATGGTGTTCTAGCACAAGTCTGTAAAATAAAACCAATTAATCTGTTTAAGCAATATGAAGTATTTAAAAAATGGTAAAAAGTAAAAAAAAAAAAAAAATTACCCAAGTTGCAATGTTTGAGAGCAGCAATGACTATTCTCTGTGGTCTAACCTAAATGTCTGCACCAATCAAACATTCAGTGGGTGCTGAGGGATACTGCACGCCTGAGACTCCTGGGAACCAGGAACACGAGGATGAGTTGTTAAGCTGATCTCCACGTCATGATACTCCTGATGATGATACGCAGAGCCAGAGCGCAGACATACACAAGGTGTTCAGGGGCAGCAAGGGTCTTTACACTGCCCAAGTGGAAACAAAGATGTTTTAACAAGGGAAGGTTTAAGGGATGTACAGGAATTTATTAAATGAACATGAGAGTGGGTCAAAAAAAGCTTTCCAGGAAAGGGAGACATACTGTACATAGAAACTCCAGGAGACAGGACCAGGCTCACAATATGACAGAACACTGCATGGTCACACACAACAGACTCCGGTGTTTATACAGAGGGGCAGGACGATGTCCTGAAGGCTCATGGTGCATCACACCATGAGCTAGTAGATTTTACTCTGCAGGCAGCTGCAGTGTCTGATGCCATCAATTAAGATAGCAGATGTGTGGGTGAGTGCACTGAACAAAGATAAGACTGGGATTGGGGGCCATGACAGAAACTCTTTGCAGCAGTTGTACAAAAGATAAGGCTTGAATGACTGTAGCTGCTAGGAAGAGAGGAGAAAGGACAGAAAGGTGAAGTCAGCAGAGGAGGTGGTGATAAGAAAGACCACAGCCTGTGCCTCTCCCCGCTTCTTGACAACTTTCAGCAGCCACCTTAGCAAGACTCTTAATGTTCAGTCCAGTTCTGCAGCTGTTATAGATCTCAACAGCACAAAGCACTATGGGAAACAGGAGTAACGGGCAATATTAGGATTCTTCAGGGTTCCTTAGGTAGTAGAGGCAAGAAAGTGGTGTGGTGTAGGGCTGAATTGTGACTCTATTAGTGTTACTGGCTTTGTGAGTTTCGGAAATGTGTATTGTTAAGCCTTGCTTTCATTCTCTACAGAATACAGTAGAGATGACTGCCCATCTCATCTGTGAAAATTAATGAGACAATAAAGCTGTTTGGAGACTTCTTAAAAAATCAAGTAAGTGCCTTTATTTCCTATCATGCTTTGAATACACGAAGATTTCTTACGTCCAAATAGAATTCAGTCATCACAAATGTGGTTGCTCTCTTGGCTTCCACTGCACGCTGAACACTACTGGGAAAACGGAGCTTCAAAAAGCAACCAGCTTATCTACATGAGAGACTGCTTGCAAGCTATGCAATGTTCATCTGCCCTTTCGTCCTTACTAATAGGACCCTAACCTTGCTAGAGGTAGCAGAGTACTGAGCTGGAAAATACTTCCCAGTCTCCCTTGCTACTAGGTAGGAGGGGTAGTAGTGTATGAGACACAGTATGGCCACTAAAGCTCAGAGATTTGGGGAACACCTTCTAAACACAGGTACTTTTATTCTGTTTCCTAGTTTATTCCCCCTCGTTTCCTGGAATGTAGGTGAGAGCAGGAGCTATAATTGCTATCTTGCAACAATGAGAAAAGGACTCAGATCATCCCTGAGTTCCCAAATCAATTCTTGAGTTACCTTCCACCAGACTTCTCATTGTGTTGGAATACCGAAGCTTGAAATGAAGCCACTGTCTTTCGGGGTTCAGCTGAGCACATATCCTAATTGGTTTAATCCCTTTCATCCTATTTTGACACGATTTTCAAGGCATCAAGCAGTTGCCTTCCAATTAAAAAAGAAATCACTTATATCCAAGATGTATTAAATACAGTTTATATGAACCTATTGTACAAATATTGAGTCATTTAACACAGCAACCTGCAAGTACAGCCACTCCTATTTTATAGCAAATGGACATGAAGAGCTGAGCAACTTAAGCATGTTGCCAGAGCTACCGCATTGGTACATAATGAGCCAAGCTGCACAGGCATCCGATGCCAAGGTCCACATTGTCCCCCAGCTGTCCACTGTAGAGCACGGCAGAGGTCGGGTTTGCTCTGTGAATGACCACCACTCACAAAGTAATCTCTGAGCTATTTATCCTTCTTACATCCCTGGTGCTGATGTCTAAAACCCAAGTACTTCATCATCTGGAAAGTATATCATTGAAGAACAATGAAAGAAATGTAGGCGGAAGGAAATCGTGAAGTGGGTGATGGAGCAAAGAGCACTGTGTGCCTGAAAGCAGCAGCATCGAGGTAATGACCTAGAAACGGCTCCTTTCAGCTGTGTCCTCCCGCCTCTAGGGCTCTGTGGAAATCTTTCCCCACTGCAGATCAGGGTGTATGTGAGCAGCTGGATTCCATGAGGCCCGGATGTAAAGGGTAAGGGTGGCACATCTTTTACAGTAGAAACCTATATATGACTTGAGCTCATTTGATTTTTTAAAAAAGGGGAAGCAAAAAAATAATTTGGAGTTATATGTATTACTTCCAACATACTAAAAGAAGTGAGACAGTAGACATAAATTTATTTTATGTATTTCATAAATACATATGTGCATATTTTAAACCTTTCCTTTATAAATAAAATTAATCTGAAGCAGCTAATAAGATATACAATAAATTTAAAAATCATATTCAAGATAAGTAAAGAAGAACAACATCAGATAAGAATAAACTAAAGTATGCAGACACCTATCCCATCAGGTCCTATATTATTATAAAAGGCCTATTAATTTAGGGCTGAGATTTCTCTTCACCAAGGAAAATGGAAAAACTTGGTACAAAAGTCTCAATAACTGACCAAAAAAGACTATTATCACCTCAAGAAAAAAAATTTTCAGCTAGTACAAAAGCAATCAGAAAACAGAAAATAAAATATGACTTCATGCAGGGAAAGTGCTGAGTGTGCTGGTCTGTGTCAGTAATATTTCCATGATAAATGTCTAAATTCTGCCCAAGTTTCTCACAGTTTTCCAGTCAAGCAGAAAACAGTTCAGAGAAGGCAATATGTGGAGGAGCAAGAACTGTAGTGTAACTACATAGGTAGCTCTCCAACAGGCTGTTTTGAGTAATAAACCCCAGACTATCTTCAAGGACTGGTAAGTTCCATGCACTTCCACCTATTTTCTGACAGAAACCAACGGAAGTAGTAAAGCCATGCAAGCATGTGCTGACTCTCTGCAGCTCAGAATTTCTAAGATGGCTGGAGCTGTAGCTCAGTGGTGCAGGGCTTACCTAACAAGCTTGAAGCCCTGGCCCCCAGTACTAGAGGGAGGAGGTTCTGAGAAAGATTTCAAGGGCTTTAAAAAAAATTAAATACTTCAGTCTACTGTCACTGTGTATTTACAGATGTTACATGACACTCCTTGCTTTCTCTCCAAATGGCATAAAAAGAGAAAAATGTGAGCTGCCATTACCTTAAAATTTCATATTTTAGTTTTTATATCAGGAGGTTCTAGCACACTCATAAATCTATTATATAACTGGTTTGAGAGGAAATCCATGAATTCATACCCATAATGATGATGTGTGAAAGGCATGTTCCTAAAAACAAGACACCTCAAGAGCAGACATTCAATGGTCCTTGCACGGGGCAAATCCATCTCCACTGCTGCATAAGGAAGGGTGAACACAGAAGGCCATTAAAAACAAAGAAAAAACCAGTCACATAGGAATGTGGCCTGGTAAGACTCAACCGAAACATAAAACCTAAGTAAATATAGTTGAGCCTAACTAGAATATAATCCGTGTATTCATGCTGGTACAGTCTTTCATCAGAAAAACAATCCTTCCTAAGGTACAAAGTGGACTATCCAGATAATGTCAGTTAGACTGAGTACATACCAGCCTGCTACTCTTCCAGTGCCTGAAGATTCAGGCGAAATTCATCTTTCAAGAAGGAATCTTGATTTGTGTGAAGATTTCACATAGATAGTTGCTGTGTGATTTAACCTGTATATAGTCTCAAGAAGTTAGACTGGAATACAAACAAAAGCAGGGCCAAATAAGGACCACTTGCTACTAATTAAAAAACAGGATTAAGAACAAGATGGCTGTGGGAAATAGGGAACAGTTGTTCTCCCAACATGGGCCTCTCACCCTGCTGATTTTGTGAGGATTTTTAAACATTCAAAAGTGAAAACCAGAAACAATGACCAAAGGGTGACTACCAAAATATAAACAAAATAATCTATGAGATTTTTTTAAAAGTGATTTCTAAATTGGAAATAGAAAACTAGATTTAATAAGCAAGAAGGTTATATTTACATATTTTCGTTCCTCCTTCTAAACATAAATATTTAACATATATATTAGACCCAATATAGCTCCATGCCATGCAGTTACAAGGTTCTGGTTCTTTGATTGTAATTGCAATCAATTAGATCCAATCAACAGATGAGGCAGGCAGTAAAAGTTAAACAGCTTTAACAAAAAAGAGCACTAAAAATAAATATCACTGTGGTCATTTAAGCTCTATCCCTTCATCCAGCAGGGCTGCAAAAGCAGCAGGTTAGCAGATTTCTGGCAGAAAATAATTGGTGCTGAACAACAGACTGTGAACACGAGCAGAAGCACCGTGCAAAGCTCGCAGCGCTGCCTTGGCCACGCCATATGTGCATTTTGGATGGAGACAGAGGCAGCTCTCATACCTCGCAAGGCTTGAGCTGCTGGCCACGATGAATGAACACTATGTCTCAGTGTGCTAGTTAACCCTAATGGAAGCCAGGAGAAAGCGGCACAATTACGACCTCTCATTTGTAATTTTTCCCAGCAAAGCTCAAATTGAGAAACAGATGTAGGGGCAACAACAACAACAAAAATACAATGTGAAGATAAGTAAAAGATGTACACAAACCTTGATACGTAGGTCATAATTCATTCATAGTAGTGTTTGGGGCAAATAATCTATGCCAACTGATGTTCAAATATGAAAGTCGTGAATCTACAGATTTATATAAAATGAATGCTTCTAATTGTTCTTTACCCACATGTGCATTTATCAATTCAGACTCTGTTAGTGACAACAAGATGACTGAAATGACATTTTACCTGCCAAGGCCCGTTGCAGTACTTCTTACATACAAAGCCTAAAGTATCTTCATTATGCAGCGGACCCCCACCTCTTCCACTTCCCACAAACCTCTACCAAAGCAGGAGAACAAAGGCTGCCATGTAGGGCTGGAGACGTAGCTCAGAGGCACAGCACTTTTCTAATACACGTGAGGTCTTTGATTCAATTCCTAGCATTACCTGTCCCCACTCCCCAACAACTGACATTTGGCGGCAAAAACCTCAATTCACTTTCCAAAGAGATTAAACAGCAATGGCTTCTGGGGAAGAAGGGATCTCAGACATGCCATCTGACATACCCATTTCACAGATGAAAGGTTGAAAGGAAACTTAGCAACTTAGCCTAAATTATGTGTTTAGTGAGCAGGAGTACAGGAAAGTGGTACCTCTTACTGTATTATACAGGGCAGCAACACAGATGCAAACGTTGTATTCTACAACATCTTTCCGAAAGGTTTCTTGATTTATGTAAGAGGATAAAAACATCACAAAAATAAAATTTACCTTTTATATGATGAGTAGTAATCTAACTGTGCTCCATTTAAAGAAGAATCAGAAATTCTGAAAAGGTTTCATTTTAGGAGAACCAAAGAAGGGACAAAACCCCTGATACTTCTCTGATAAAATTATGTTCTTAAAATGTAACTATTACAAAAGTAGAAAATGCTATCTTCAAATTGAATTCCAGCATCATAGGTACATAAATAAGAAGCGAGGTTTTTAGACAAACATATGTTCAAATAAGTAGCCCGCAATCTTTTTAGGGAAAAATACACTTTCAAAATAATCCAATGATAATGACATTAGAGTTGATCAACTAGAAAAGTTTAGGCCATGCTATTTCCAAAGAGACTGCAAAATAACTTCTGAGTCATATTACTCTTGCTGGAAAGTCCCTGGGTGACAGGGAGCAGACAATGGATAGTATGTGATCAGCTGTGGTCTGTGATCAGCGATAAGATCTTAAGCCAACACGAGCCAGCGAAGCAGTGCCAAGGCGTCTATCTCCTGGAAGATCAGCCTCAATAGTTGTTGTTCTTCAATTTTCATTTTTTATTAGAATGAAACTGTCTTTGAGCACACTGTTTTTTAACCACCAACATTATAGTTACTATCATTTAAAGAACGAGATGTACTTCATGATAGACAAATCAGAAGATCAAAACTCTAGACAGTGATTTAACCTATGTGTGTCATCCTAATGATAAGCACTTAGTGGTTTTATGGAGAATGTACCATTTTTTCTTATCGCTTTACAAAGCAGCAACCATACTGCACTTACAATTTTGTATAACCTATTTTAACTGAAATTATGAAAAAGTAACTGTGTTATTGAAAGCTCATCAATGCCATTTATGGAAACAAAATATTGCACTGAGTGAATATATCATATTCTTTGTAAACAGAACTTGTGAATTTAAAAGAAAAACTTCTTAGAATAGGAATATTAAAAGGGGAAGTACTGTCAAGGTGTATCAATGTCTTCATAGCTCTTAATATCCACTGTCAAAATGCTTTCCAGAAAGGGCTGCACACGCTGAAATTGCCTTCAGTATTAATACCTGCTATATCTGTATCTGGATTGTGATAATTTTTTGAGAATAAATGTTTCTTAATCATGTGTGCCCCTAAGAATTTACATTTATGTATTTATATACATACCATGTAATACTAAGATATTTTTTAAGTGGGATGCTGTGAATTCAGTGAATGAATGTTGTTACTGTGTAGGAAATTTTTCCTGAAACTCTCTCTCTGATCACCTTTTTCCTATTCTAGGCAATCTCAGTTCTCTTCCCCACAACAGAACCAATTTATTATGGGCTAACTGGAGTCCTCTTCTAAAGAATAGTTTTCTCGTTTAGGAGTGGTAGCCAAAAATCTACATTATGGAATTAACAAAGCTCAAGGATATTTTCATTACTTTAATAACCATCTGAAATATGAACACTGAGAAAATTAGTTTCTACAGAGCCTGAAGACTCTTAAAGCTCTGAGAAAGGGCATGAGTATGAAAAGACACCATCAGAAAAATCAGCATATTTCATGATATGCATATCTCATATCTTTCCATAAAAATCAACTTTTTGGTTGTGGAAAAGAGGTGACCAGGGAAAGGAGAGACGTTAATTAGAGGGTACATCATTTCAGGTACACAGATCAAATAAACTACTTTATTGTACAGAACTGTGACTACAGTAAATAGATAATATTCTAGCTAATAAATAGTATTATTCTTTTGCATAAAATTATGACTAAAATAAGTAATAATTTTCTGCATATCATAAAATTGCTAAGTGTGGGCTTTGAATGTTTTCACAACATAAGGGAGTTGAGAAATTTGTTCAATAATGATTTAATCATCGTACCTATAAACATGTATCAAAGCACACTGTACTTCATAAATATATACAGCTATTACTTAAGTAAAAATTATAATCTTAAGGTGTCAACTTTTAAAGATCAACCTTTGCTCACAGAACTACTGAATTGTTCACTCTTTATATAACTCCAACACTTACAAATACACAAGCAGCTTCCATTCCTATGGAATTCAAAAGAATTCAAACTTTTGTTTAACAATGTGTTAGAAAATGACCGTTGTGTACTAGCTTGAGAAGTCCACTTGAAATTACCTGGATAAACAGATAAACGTGTTCCAAATGTTCACTTCACTTCCAGGGACTCTAACAGCATGCATTTATCACCTTTAGCAAAATAGTTTTTGTTATTGCTACGACCTTAATTATGTCTTCTGCAATTCTTATCTATTAAATATCCTAGTCAAATTGGCCATAAAACTGTTTTAGGTCTTCACTAAGCAACTTATATTAAATATGCAACAAGCTACTTTGGTTGACAGAAGTTAGAGGAGTATTAGTGCCAAAGTTTATCACTATAAATAATTTTTGTGTCTTCTGTCAGCATAACCACAGAAGTACCTCAATCTCACCAGCTGATAATAATCTTTATAAATCCTACTTTGTGGCTATCCCATCTGTTAGTTATTATTTTATGTGTCTCCATATGCATATGTGAATTAGTTATCACTCAAGATAAACACACAAATGGTATTATGGCTTTGTGGGGAGTTTTTATTGGCTTGTTTTTATATTTTATTATTCGTAGGCCAGGAAGAAAACAGAAATATCCCTCAGTTTTAGAGAGCATGAGTAAGTGCAATTTTTAAAAACAGTTTCTACAGTTACACATATAAGAAATTTAAATTAATCTAAAAATAACTGTAAACTAGGTTAAAATACATACCCACAAAAACTGCATAAAGTTATATTAAAAATACTGAAACATATTTACAGCTCCCAAAATCCACCTATCAACCCAGCAAGAACACATCTCCTAATTAATTGGTATGCACAAAGGCCAACATAAAGGAAGTTAATACAGTTTCAGTTTTCACAGTACATAATTTGTCGCAGTGAAAAGTGGAAGAGAATGCTGTTTGCTTCTTTGTGACGTTTACTCTCCTAAGAGATGAGTCACTGCGACACGAATGCAAAGCCACGCTCTAGGGCTGGTGAGATGGCTCAGTGGTCTAAAACACCTATTTGGAACAAGCTTAGCAAAGCACAAGGACCGTGGTTCGATCCCCCAGCACCACATGCCAGCCAGCCCCGCCCCCCGGTGAGCTGAGCTGGACACATACACACAAATAAATAAATAAATAAATAAATTTAAAAAAAAAAGTCAAGCTCTATCCAGGTGTGTGGGTTCGTCCCCAGGACATAAGCAACAAGCCACTAGAGCAGCTGAAGGCAGGAAGTAGCCACTATGTCAGTACAACTCTCTGTCGCACTTACCCAGAAGAGCATTAAGAAAAAAGGAACAGAAAGATGTGGATAATCCTCTAATTGGATAATTTATTCAAATTATAACTCTCCCCACAAGTACTAGAGTCTGACTTTAATTCTCATGAGCCTAAACATGGCTTCATCAGAGCATGTACTATTCCCCCCAACAATATGGGGAATCTGTTAGAAATTAACAATGATTCTTAAAACACATTTTAACACACAATTTCAGAAGATTATATTTTGATGACTGTATAGCTTGATGATGTTTACTTAAAGTACTTTATTTTTGGTGGCAATATCTTAGTATAACACAGGAGGAATTATAAATTTTAAAGAATATTAACTAATTTAATCTTTGCTTAGAATAACAACTACAAGGTAGAAACAGTATTAACTATTTTGAGTAGTCCCTGAGGGAAATCCTATACTAACACAGGAGGTGCAGTGAAAGAAAACAAAACCCCTTTGGAAGTACTGAGAAATGACGACTTTCTGGAATTAACACTATATTATTGTGAATTTCACAAAACACAAAGCGCCAGTTAATTAACAATGATAAATATGCTGCTTTTCATGGACATTCTTTTGTGTAAATGTATTAAAATAACTCATAATTCAGTCTGAAAATTACCTCTTGCCCAAACTAGGTGTCCTTTTCCAAATTCAGTTCCACCTAGAAATTAGAATTTCCTTTATGTTGAGAGATACACTCAGATAGGGGACAGGGGTTGAAAATACACATGTCTTTAAGATATGGTTTACATGAAGGATAAGAAAAAATATACTAGGCTACCTAACAAAATATCTTAACTGTCACTAAAATTACACTGTAGAATAAACCAAGTTAGTGGTTTATTACCTCTCATTAAGACTCGTGTATAAAGCAGTTTCATAGCATGATTTACTTATATTTCTAAAATCTTCCTAACAAAGGATTTCATTTCCCAAGAACTTATTTCAATTCAACAGAAATTAACTACATAAGAGAAGAAATTACTTACAGCTCAAAGCTTATCTATGGCAGAAAGTCTGCCTGGATGTCTTAACTCCTCCAGCGCTAGTCCTTTCTCCTTTGAAATCTCATAGTTATCTTGAAGTTAAGGAGAAGTTTAGAGAACTCATTTGATTCTACTTTACATTCTAGTGATGTTACATTTCTTAACATTCTAAGAAGAGATTGAGAATTCCTACACCTGTCTGAATCACCGAGTCTTACGCATTTGTGCATCCTTCCCACTCCTGCGTCTAGCACAATCCTTGGAAAATAGCAGGCAATCTACATTTTTCTTATTTTGGTACACTAAAATCCAACTTATCCAAAGGGTTCTGAGAAAATGAGTTATCTATGGCCTCTATGAATGTTAACTTTATACTTTATGGAATTCCTACAAATTTACATTTTTTTTTCTTGCTAAATACAACTTTTAACATTTTGTGTATAGTCCTTGAAAATAAACTCATGACCTGAGTGTGGTGGAACTTGCCTATAATCTCAGCTACTTGGGAGGCAGAGGCAGGAGAATTGAAAGTTGAAGACCAGCTTGGGCCACTTAGCAAAACTTTCTCAAAACAAAAAGAGATGGAGTTGTAACTCAGTACAAAGGCACTAGATTCAAATCTCAGCATAAAGGAATGAAGGCGAGGAAGGAAAGGAGGGAGGAAAGGAAGAAGGGAGGGAGGGAGGAGAGAGGAAGAGGAGGGGGGAGAGAGAGAGAGAAAGAGAGAGAGAGAGAGAGAGAGAGAGAAACACTCAGAGATGGAGACAGTGAAAAAACACATTTTCACTAGTACAATTATAATTTCTAAATAAGATATATGTACATTTTAAAACTAACTGAAATCATGAAACTTGTCCTTGATAGTGCAGTAAGTGCCCAAAATAAGATTTTCTGTTGAACAGTTAACTCCTAGGAAGTATAAGAAACATTTTTCACATTGAGAAAAGTTATAACTGTGTGTTTATAATGTAAAGAGGAAAAGAACTGAATGAAAAGGGTGAAGAGGATAAGTGACCTAGTCACTTATCCAGAAGTCACTGCAGGGAATACTACCATCTGAACGTAGCTGAGGCCATCAAGCTTTCAATAAGATGCAGTTCTCACCTTCTAGGAGCTCAGGTTAGGATGAAGTTGTACAAGACAAGGGAAGTAGTCAGGAGGCATTGGATTGTCCCTGGCTGGAGAAACAGAAAATAAAACAATCACAAAAGACATGACATTTTTGAAGAGCTTAGGAGATGTACAGGAGTAACAAAACCTGTGGGGTTTTTAAAGAAAGAAACTTGAGAAGGAAACTCCTTATCAAATAATAAGCTGCGAACAGATGAGGACATAGCAGGGTAGGAAAAAAAACAGATTTGGAAGGTATTGGTAGTAGAATCAAGGACCTGAAAGATCTGAGGGAGAGAGGGGTTACACTTGCCTTTCATTTGACAGGTGTATGACATCAAATGAAATCTAAGCCATCAGGTCCCGAAGTGATGAGATGGTGGCGGGGGAGGGACACTGCAGCAGAGGGGGTAGTGATGTGACATTTGGGCAATGATGTAAAAGTGAAGTGAAGCTCCGGTTACAAATGGAAGAAGCTGCCACCATCAAAACTAGACCGAAAGGAGAATGCTCAATGCCATCAATGGATGGGAGGGCAGCTGGTGTACAGGGCTGGAGCTGAGAAGAATGAAACAGGGCAGAGGATGGAACTCCTGGGAGCCCCTATAAAGGAACGCTGTGCTTATTCATCTGGCAGTGGGTTCTCAGCAGATTTTAAGCCAAGAAGTGATGAGACCTGACTGCCCGTGGAGGGTGCCTTATCACAGGGTGCCTTGTCATCAGTGCAGACTGGGGAGGGTCACCTGAGTTTCAGGCGGTCTGACGAAGGGACACATGGTCATGGAAACATCTGAACACGCCTTTATGCTCAGGAGCCATTCAGCCACTCACCTTTGTGGTTGTCCCTGGGCCCCTGGGCTGCCCGTTCTCACAGCCATGCATAGCCATGCTTGGCCCCTTAGTCTACATTTACACCAAAACACACAATAGTGGCTAAGGGCCAGGAACAACCTTGGTTATAGAAGTTATTCATGCCAGTCAGCACAGACCTTGGTTATATCAGTTGTTTACACTGAGACTGGCGAGGTGTGCCAGCTCTGAAATCTTGCCAACTTGGACTTAATTCCACCAGAAATCATAGCCCAAACAGCGCGAACCAGTGTAGATATCCCAGGCGTCCTTTTTCCCCCACATGGAGGAAGAATGGACACAGTGTCCTGGTAAAACTCATGGCTTACATTGCTCTAAAAGTAATGATGTCACAAAGCAGATTCCAGATACAGAGGCTGAAATGGCAAGACTTGCCAATGGGCTGAATGTGGACTGTGAGAAAAGAGGAGCCAAGGGTGACCCAGAAGTTTCAATTCTTAGCCACTAGATAAAGAGTGGTGACATTCAACAGAGTTAAAAACTTGGACAGAAAGACGCTTGAGAGTGGTGGGGTCAAGAATCAACAGTTCTGTGGTCAAAGAACAAAACGCTTACACTCTTGTATGTAATGCAGACAGTTGGATATACAGTATAGAATTTAGGAGAGAAATACTAGAGGGAGCACGAGCCTCGTTTTGGTTTACATCTGGATGAATCCCCGGGGCCTCCTGCACTCCAGGGCCGTACTGGCGACAGGGATCAGACAACAGGGCACCGTGGCTGGCTCAGAGTGAGGAGGTGGCTTCTGGTGGGAGAAGCCAGGTCACTGGATGGGATGTGAGAGGGAACACCTTCCTCACTGGCCCTGCCACTTTGCATCCTGCTTCCTGGCTGTCAAGAGGGGTGCAGCCTTCCACCAGCCCTCCCGCCACCATGCTGCGGCTGCCTGGAGCTGCTGACTACACAAGGAGTGAAATTCGCCAGGAACCAGCTGAGCAAGCACAGACTGAAACTTCTAACGCATGAACCAAAATAAGCCTCTCCTCCTTCAACTTGTGGGTATCAGGTGTTTGGTCCCGGTCAGCAGGAAAGTAACTAAGACAAACCTCTCCCCAGAATCTAAAGCCATGACACTGGCTAAGTCTCAGACTGTATCAGTGTATGTGGGGACACAGTGGTCAGCAATGTTTTGGTTCTTATATTTTGAGAGAAATAATAAATTCCACTTTAGATACTTACGGTAAAAATAAATGATTCTACAGCAATTAACCACTAGAAAGAATGTATGCAATGTGTTAATTATTGAAGCTGTCCTACCAATTTGATTTGAAACTCTCTCATTGCTATTTGTTTCTCAATAAAATTATGGAAAAAATGATTATTTGGATTTTCTGTGGCAAAATAGTCTCCTGAAGTATTTTATTATTATCTTCCTGCATTGTGATTCATACTTATAGTACCCTTTACAGTGTTTGTTTCTTCTCTGTTAATCAGCAGGCTCTGCTGCAGTGGCGGACACTGTCCTCCCAAGCCCAGAAGCTACCCAAAGAACACTTCTGAATGTGGCATTCTTTTTATCAATGAATCAACTTTGAAAAAAAGAGCTGCGGCCCGTAGACACATTCAGTGACTCACATAAATGCTATGGTCTAAATGTTTGTATGCCTACCCCAGTTGCACATGTTGAAATCAACTCCTCAGGATGGTGGTATTAAGAGGAGTGGCCTTTGGGAGGGGACTATTTAGAAGTATGGAATCCTGTGAGTGGAATGAGCTTCCTCAGAAGGGTCTAAAGAGACTGAGCACCTTCCACATGCAGACCCAAGCAGGTGAAAACCAAAAGCAAGCCCTTCCCGAACACCAAACTTGCTGGCACCTTGATCCTGGACTTTCCCTCCTCCAGAACTTAGAGAAATAAACTGTTTATAGTCACCAGGTACTTGGCATTTTGTAATCGCAGCCTGAAGACACTGAGCAATTAAAAACAAGTAGTCGTGGGTGACTGCTGAACCTAGTGTTTATTTCCAAAATACATCGGCCTTTCTTTTCTATCAAAGATGCCACTCATGGTTGGCATTCCCTAAATGTTTGAATAGATAAAAGAGATCAAGTCCTGGATACCTAGGCCAGGAATTTTTTTTCTTGCTTGGGTCTGTTTCTTTCATCACTATCTACTCGGTTCTCCTACAGGGACTCAAGCACAGTCAGAGCTTAACAAATGTTTGTTGTACATGTGAATAAAAGAATGAATGTACTTTTGTAAGAAAGGCAATTTTCTTCCCTTTTAGGAATTTACTTCATATGTCATGACTTTAACTTTCTTCCCTAATTGTAAGACATTTGCTCTCTGTGAAAAATACGAACATAAAAGTAAAAATCCTAAAATTACTGCTACTTGTATAACTCATGGTTGTAATTATCCATTTAACAAATCTTTTACATAGCCTACTTTGTGCTAGGCATTGAGCATACCACGGAGAATCAAACAGGCTAGGCACCTAATTTATCCTCTTATGCTATAAATATGCAAGTAAGAGTATAAACAAAGGTATATCACCCATACAGTTTCAAAACTCATGCATATTCTTGTACCATAATACTCAATATTCCCTTACATCTTAAAAGTGATTATTTTAGTGATTAAATAATGTTAATATATTTCTATGTAATATGTAAAAGTCTCCAGCCTGAGTACAAACTGCCAAATTATTATGGCCCTGAGTCAACATGGCTGAATCCCAAAAGAACAGCAACTTATCTTCCCAGGGACCACCTCCTGCTTCATCCCCAGCCCTGAACACAGCGCCCTTCTACCTTTCCCATGCCACAAGGGAGACCTCAATCTGCTCCACACATGTCACTGAACCTACTCCTCAACCTCCCCCCCCCCCAATGAAAGTCCCTAAAATCTCAGCCTTCCTTTGCCTCGGGTCAGAGGGTCCCTGCCATCTCCCTGCAATGACCTTGTACTCGGACAGCAGCCCACTTCTTTTACTTCTGATTTTCTGCCATGCCACAAAACCCTAACAGTCTCCTAAGTACATTTTATTTTCTTTATTTTTTGAGACAGGCTCTCACAGACGTAGCTCAGGCTGGCCTGGAACTCCAGGATCCTCCTGCCTCAGCCTCCCTCACACTGGGATTACAGCCCAGCACTACCATGAGCAGTTCACCTCATTACATTGTCAAGTGTCCTCGAGGAGAAAACAGTCTGCTTATGTACAAGGAACAAATACTCTAGCCTTTGCACAGAGCACTTTCCAAAAGTATAGTCTGATGTTAGAAACAGTAAACTACTTGTGAATAGCTTATTTTCAAGCCTTTTCTATGGTTTCACGTAGGGTCTATTTAAGATGTACTATGAAATAATCAATTAAAAATAACTCTGATGCTTTAACTTGAGGCTTTATTCCTTAAAAGGCTCTATCCCCTTGCCCCCCTTTTAACCAGAAGCTTCCATTTCCAGCACTAGGAAAATCTCAGCAGGTATGAAGTCACCTCTCCCTGTACCGAGATCTGCTGACACGGAGCAGATCACTTTTTCTTGGTTTCTGGGCACCTGTCTTTACAAGGACTGACAATGTTATTTATCCTCAGAGGACTATGTAACTTTTTTTTTTTTTAATGTATTCAGTACAGGGTCTGTCTACACAGCTGCAACTCTAGAGATCCTCCTGTTTTAGCATCCCCAGTGCTGGGATTACAGGCGTGCGCCACCACACCCATGTTTTGGTGGCTCAGCGCCCTGGGGCAGGGCTGCTGCTGTGGTGCCAGGGATCGAACCCCGGTTCCTGCCCTTGCTAAGAAAGCGCTTAGTCCACTGAGCTATCTCGCAGGCCCTAGGAACATGCAACCTTGATGTCTTAGTCTGTTTCACCCCAAGTGGACTCTTAACTGGGTTTAACTTACCTCCGAAGGCTGGCTGCTATCTACTTCTGAAGTTTTATCTTCTGACTCATTTGCTTTATCTCCTACAAAGCAAAAAGACAGAAACTTAAGCATAGAATGAAGACTGAATTATCTTTTGTTATTTTGAACCAGTTTTTATTCCTATGTTCATATCATGAAAATCACCATTATTTCCTTTGTTATAAAGCAAAGAAGTTTTTAAGAATAGTAACTTTATGCAGGCCTTATAAATCATCCATAAACACACAACCAACACCAGAAGTGTATCCTGCTTTATATAGGCTTATTCAAGGAAAATGAAATGAATTCATATCTTTCGATCAATTTCAAAAGAACTAAGAATGCTTATGACTTAAAGAGAATAAGGCAAATTATTTTAAAATACCAATTCTTTATGATAGAGTAACGATCTTCCAAGTTAGTTTTTCATATGGTTTATTCTTTGTAAGTATTTATAGATCAGTGGAATTTCCTTGGAGTACATGCGTACTGTATGTTCTATGTAATAACTAACCAAATACCACAATATCTTTACTGTAGGAAAGAACAACAGACAGCTGCATAAATAATCTTCAGCTAGTACTGATTCTAAAGCTGGTGGTTTAGTCACCAACTTGTGACTAAAGCTGACTTGAAAGACAGAAGACAGACACAAACATAATCGGGCAAGTATCAGCGTAACTAACTTACTAATGGCCTACTTTATTAATTATCACGAATGGTTGGTGATTAACGTATGACAGCCAGCCGATTAGTCCACCTTCTGAAACATAAGCAGAGACTGATTGGGCAATATGTAAATTCTCTTCCCACACAATTGAGCCCGCTTAGAAATGTCCACAACAGGCAGGATTACCACACTCACACGTGACAGTCCCGTCTGACAGGCACAGTTAGGAATCTGTTACTATAAGGAGAGTCACAAGTCCAAATTCAAGTCGGAAAGTCTTGGCTGAAGTTAACTTTTCCATGTGATAGACAAAAGGACCTAAACTTGCCGATGTATTTCAGCCTATCACTTTATTATAAATTGTGAACAATGTTACCACTGTCGGGCACGGCACGGCATATTGTGAGTGTTCAATAAATATAAGTTGAACAAACTGGTGAACTTCTCTCGGTAGCTCCTCACTTACAAATGTGTGACTAAAGATTTAATGATATGTAATAAAAACCATACTTCAGAATACATTAATGTCTTTCTTCTACAACTAATTGTGAAACTTAAAAGGGCAAATTTATCAAATACCACTTTGATGTTCGGTTAATAGAGATTCATAATTGCACAAACTTATTATATCTTAAAAATTATTTTTTTTCAAAAATCATACTGAAGGAAACCCATTAGCAACCTCAGGATTATGTCTAAAAAATTAATTTTTGCTAAGCAAAAAGTTAAATTAACCTACTCTGCAGGGCTGGGATGTCAGACAACTATTTTGATTGATTTTAAGAGACTTAGATTGACCGTTTATTGGCACATCCAGAAGATCTTTTTTTTTTTCTCAAAGAAATCCCCTTCTCTTTGAAAATTAGGGATATAGTGATCAACCCCTAGTTTATAGGTTAAGAGACCAGCACAAGGATCTTACTTTCATTACTTACAGACCACACGAACAGCCAAGGTAGAATATATCCCTACGATGAGGTTGGCGCATGCTGTGGGCAGAACCCAAGGCCCAGAGGTGTGGTGAGTGCACAGAAGCCGCGAGGAAAATTCATTTGTTCCAGTCAATTCATCTTTTAAAATGATTAGTATTCTACCCATATAACTATACAAATGCTGTATTTGGCTAAAATTACCCACACTTGGACATTTTCTAATTTCAAGGTGCGTATCTACCCAAAATTTTTCCATTTCTCTCTACTGCTTTAAAAATCAGAGCATTCTTCAGCCAGTGTTCCCGACACCCCACTCCTTGTCTGCCTGGAGGTGACTGCCCACTCGCTGTCCACTGACATGCTGTGTCTAGTGATGACTCAGGACAATGACCATAAGGAAAATTCCATTGGCAAGATTCTTCTTTAATGACAAAGGAACAGAGCGAAAGCTAAACAAATGACATAACCAGATTACAATGAAATATAATTTTGTAATGTTTTTCTACTGAATTATTTTTCAGGCTAAAATTCAGGTTATTTTTTCTTAATTTAAAAAAAATGTTTATTCTCTTAAATCCAATGTATACAAGGGTGTTAACATTTTAAAGTTTATCATTTCCACCAACTATTGCATGATCTTTATTTATTTTTTTTTCTTTCTTTTTAGAGACAGGGTCTTGCTGTAGTTCAAGCAGGCCTGGAACTTGCTAGGCAGTCCAGACTGGCCATGAACTCATGTCAATCCTCTTGTCTCGGCCTCCAAGTGCTAGGATTACAGGTATGTGCCATAGCACATGGCTTGTAGCATTCTAGAACTAAACCAAAATAACTTTTGGTTACATATATGATATATGTGTAACCAATGACCATTAATTTTTTTTAAAGGACTTAAGCACAGGTAGTTTTATTGTACACTTCACCTAGCAGATGATTTTTAAAACATGTGTAGAAATAAATAGTTTCAAACTATGTAAATATAAAATGTCATGTTATCAATGCATTCAGTCAAAAGCAATTGCCAAGCCCAGTGAGTTACAAAGAAATAACAATTCCGGATTGGACAGAAATGTACAGCGTTGTCAAAGCCCTTAACAGCTACCCACTAGCCCCGCTGTTCAAAGTGTAACTTACAATTGGAAGATGGGTGTCCTGGGAATAGAATTTTACCCTCCTTTTAGATTCAGTTTAATATACTACTTAGCCATTTATATTCTAAGTCACAGCGTGCTTCCCAGTGTTCACAACATCAGTTTCAGTTTGTATACATCTAAGTTACTAACACAAAGGATAGTTCTGCAACAAACCATTCCTAAAAGAAAAAAAAAAAAAA